>SDVV010019174.1:0-13591 GCA_016164225.1 Gammarus roeselii | reverse complement strand
AGGGCACTGCAACAGAGCCGACATATTACACAGGGCACTGCAACAGAGCCGACATATTACACAGGGCACTGCTACAGAGCCGACACATTACACAGGGCACTGCAACAGAGCCGACATATTACACAGGGCACTGCAACAGAGCCGACATATTACACATGCACTGCAACAGAGCCGACATATTACACAGGGCACTGCAACAGAGCCGACATATTACACAGGGCACTGCAACAGAGCTGACATATTACACAGGGCACTGCTACAGAGCCGACACATTACACAGGGCACTGAAACAGAGACGACATATTACACAGGGCACTGCAACAGAGCCGACATATTGTACCGAGCACTGCAATAGATCCGACATATTACACAGGGCACTGCAACAGAGCCGACACATTGTACCGATCACTGCAACAGATCCGACATATTACACAGGGCACTGCAACAGAGTCGACACATTGTACTGAGCACTGCAACAGATCCGACATATTACACAGGGCAATGCAAGAGAGTCGACACATTGTACTGAGCACGGCAACAGATCCGACATATTACACAGGGCACTGCAACAGAGTCGACACATTGTACCGAGCACTGCAACAGATCCGACATATTACACAGGGCACTGCAACAGAGTCGACACATTGTACCGAGCACTGCAACAGATCCGACATATTACACAGGGCACTGCAACAGAGCCGACATATTACACAGGGCACTGCTACAGAGCCGACATATTACACAGGGCACCGCAACAGAGCCGACATATTACACAGGGCACTGCAACGCAGCCGACATATTACACAGGGCACTGCTACAGCGCCGACGTATTACACAGGGCACTGCTACATATCCGACATATTACACAGAGCACTGCTACAGAGCTGACGCATTGCACCAAGCGCTGCAAAAGAGCTGAAGAATTGCGCCCTGCACAGCAACAAAGCCAATGCACTGCACCGGGCACAGAAACAGAGCTGACTCATTGTGCCACGCACAACAACAGAGCCGACTCATTGTGCCGAGCACAGCAACAGAGCCGACTCATTGTGCCAGGCACAGCAACTGAGCCAACTCACTGCGCCGGCACAGCAACAGAGCTGACTCATTGTGCCAGGCACAGCAACAGATCCGACTCATTGTGCGAGGAACAGCAACAGAGCCGACTCATTGTGCCAGGCACAGCGACAGAGCCGACTCATTGCGCCAGGCACCAACAAAGCGACTTGCTACGCATTCAGGCAATTGTCCGTAACTTTGTTTGCAGTGTGATTTGTGGCAGACACAAATTTATGCGCTGTGAAGCCCAACAAACTATAAATGACGACGGGAATCTCACTACGGATTATCGAAAGTGTCAGCAGTACGTTGTGCAACTGTTCGTCCAAACATACTGTAGTATCAGTCGAGGAAAGAAAGGACTCGTATTTAATCTACGGCAAAGCTTCTCAATATTTCACTACCTTGTCCTAAGTCTCAGCAACCTGTTTATTGTTGATTATTCGAGTACCAAAAATGATCAATGATCCTTCTTCCCATTATACCCTCAAACTAAAACGTACTCGTCAATAAATAATCAGATCTAAACATGATTCGTTGAAACTGATATATATTGGGATTTGTAGGCATTAAATGTTCCAAATCAGGAAAAATAAGGAATGAGTGTTGGGCGTAAATTAGAAGTAGGAGTGAAAAAATGACAAAATTGAAGTTGACTGGAAGTGGAAGTCTGTGCCTTCGACCGTCCGGAGACAGTGTCTTGCCTGTCAAATATATGATAAGGTCTTTGTAAGCACAAAGCAGGCTGTGTCATGAGTTACATTACCTTCCAATGGAACTTAATGTCTTATTGCTTAGAAATACCTACCCTATTTACACAACAACTGCATTGTTTCTTACTTCACAAACTCGATGAACCACTAGCCAAACATTTTTACTCTCATCGAGTCCACAGCCATCACGGAATTCCTCAACTGTTGACGTTTTAGGTCACCTGTTTTGCCTCTGACTATTTTCTAACCCCTCCTATGAATATGCTGCATATGCCAAATTGAATAATTAGGCTGAAAATATTTTTTTGTCGGTATCCTATACACATCATCGCTTATCTCCCTGCTAGGATATCCACTACCTGAGTTTGGCAGAATATTAACTAACAAGACAGACCGACCATTAATCCAGGCTTTGATTAAATGCTTTGTTGCAGTTCTAATTCCTATACAAGGAAGCGTTCACTATTGCAACTACTATATTTGATGAGGAAGCTCGGGGAAAGAGTAGATTCCTCTGTTTTGAGGTGGCTTGGGCACAAAGAGAAGAATGATGAAGGAAGATGATACAAATGGTAATAAGAACAAAGGTGAGTGGGTGTAAACAAAGCGGAAGATTAAGGTATGGTGCATGGATTTTGTGAAGGAGGCATTGGAAGGAGAGACGTCGTGATGGTACAGAGAGAACGAACTATAGATTGCGAGTTATTGTGGAAAACTAATTTGATGCTAACCTGCTGTAATTTCAAACACCCTCCCCCCTGTCTCCCTCCTTAAGAAACGGGTTAAACGTGAGTGGGGGAGGACCTACAACTACGATGCATCATCGCTGAGCCAATGAAAGTTGTAGGGCCCTGTTGCAGACCCTGATCTCTGACCTCACTCATGACACGGAGAGGGTGTGTGAGGCTCCTGACCGAATAATTTAGCGCTGTAGTTTTAAAATTTGGTTTGTGCGTCCGTGCATGAATGAGTAAGAGTTATGTCCTCTGTAGTCAGTCGGACCCTTACGATGGGAATGCCGCCCTGAGTCTGGATCTAGATTCTTGTTGTCAACATGTTGAAAATTCTGTTTCACAGCTATATAAATCCATTACAAATAACATCCATAATATCCATTAGAGTCAAGGTGGCGCAACAGTCGGATGTTGATAGCTGTCAATGTCATTTATTGTTGACTAATTCAGGACTAAAATTTACTGACATCCAAGTAGAACAGCAAAACTCTAAAAATATTATTGTCACTGCCGCACTATGTTCTAAATTCTTCAAGATATTGGTCGTTCTTGCCCACCATCAGCTTTACCTAACATTTTATAATTTTCGAACCACCTCTCGACCAATCACTTGACCGTATCTACGTGACGTCGGAGCAATTAGGTATTCTTCTTTTCTTGAGGTTCACCCCAAGTCTTCAGTTCCAGAAGAGCTTCGATATTCAAAATTGTCCAAAGTCGTAAGCTATACAATAGAAGTTGTGTAAGTAGCTAATAAAGGCGAGCCTGAAGGTAAAGGACCCCCAATTCAGCAAGAAGCAGGGCGAGGTAAATGACTTGATGGATGATGTATATCAGTTGGAGGTACAGGATGGTGGCGCGGATGCTAACGAGAGAAAGGACATGTGACTATTTAGGGGGCATGTAGTCCTCGGCCGGCCGATAGGTAACATTGCACAAAAATTGTTTGTGATCTGGCCATAGAGAGGCTGAATTTGAGGATTTCTCCATTCGACAACTCAACCTCCCATATTCAGGTTAGCGATTGACCTCCCAGCAAAACGTCAACTTAAGCGTCAACTTAAGCTGGGCATGTTCGTCAATGTAACTTTGACTCCAACCTGAAGACAATTTTGTACGTCTTGAGAAAAGCGGAGAGGCAGTTCTACGATCAAGCCTCCGGGTGGGAATCCCTCTTTAATGTGATGCTGGGGAACCCCGACACGTCAGCCTCACACTACTCAAGATTTTCTGATAAAATCCTTGAGAATCTACTCTCTAACTATGTTGGGAATTGGTGATACTTGGTGATTTTTAGTTGCCCTTCTCATGAAATATTTCGCGGTGAAGGCAGATTTTGTGTTATATGTTTGTTTGGATTCACATTGGTGAAGGACCCTTGAATTACTTCTGTGTTAGGAAAACCACGATGACATTACAGCCACCACGACTGATTTTTGAAAGGTGTTCTTAAACTCAATTGGTCATGACCACAGTTTTTTAAAAGCATTTTTGCGTTTTATAACTACCAATTCAATTCAATTATTATACCATAGAAGAATTTAATGTCAAACTACCTCGTGAAACATGTTCCAGAGTTAGCAAATCAATTCATTATCTGCTTTAAGGCAAACATAGACCAATTCATTCTGATGTTGTAGCCAGTTCGGAGGCAGCCCGACCTAATTGCTCCTACAGAGGCGTGGATCACCCAGATTTTTTTTCGTGCGTGCCACTGCTCTATACAAGGGTATAACACATGACACTCGGTCAGATGCGGAGGAGTTTCGAATTTAACAAAGTTAAATAATTTACAAATAATGTAAAACTCTAAGTATAATCAGCGATAGAATAGAGTCGTGTGTCGCCAAAGTGAAACCTGGCAGGGATTTTTTTTATTGCTGTTTTCTATTGTCCTTATGCGGATATGATCAATAATGTCATGTTGAGCCAAGATGTCCTTGCAAACATTACATCTGTTGCAGCGGGTGATTGGAGTCTTACTTTACTTTCTGAAAATTTATTTTCTACCTGAAAAGGTTGTGTCTTTTATGAAATCGCTTCATTTTCTACCCGCTATCAAAAGGGTCCCTCAATTTCCAGCAAATTAAAAATAAAAGGACATCCGTCATTTCCAGACCACATTTTGACATAACTCGCTTGGTACTGACCACAGTAATGTATTATTTTCTTTAAATATTACTGACCACTGTCGGGATGGTGTTCCGCAATCACCATCCTGCAAATGAAACAAATATCAATGATAATTTTGCACAGTTGTTCTCTGGATTTAAAAGTCCCGAAAATGTCAATTAACAAATCATAAATTCAATATATTGAAAATATTTCTCTTTAATGAGTAAATTTGTTCATGCTAAAAACTGCCGATTCCTAGGCCGTCCCCTGAAATTTTGAAGTCGATATCAAGTCTAGACATCTTAAATTATTCAAAATAGGTTTCCTGTCAGAAAAAAATATAGTCTATAATAATTACCTAAAAAGCCTATAGTAACTACCTAACAAATACATAAAATCATTCCAATAATTGCCTTGGCAATCTATAAAAAAGCTTCATCCCTGAAAATGTACTGTCTCAGAGCTCCAGTAGAATGGAAACCTATGCGGAAATTATTATGTGACGAATTAGGAATAGTTGATGATTTGTTCGTTATAGACTTTGTATGAACGGCTTGATTTCGCTACTGTAAGACAAGTGTATATTGTAAAAATAAATTATCCGTATTTTTATCTGAATGCTTTTCTTTAGGAACGTAAATATTTCTTCAATCAATAATTGTCTGTTCGTAACGCTAACCATGTGGTGCTTAAATCTTTGAATACGTTAGTGTATAAACGTAAATTATTTCAACATTTGTAGCGAACCATTCTTCAATCATTTAGTTCTTTTAGGTCGAAATTTTTTAGCTCCTCCTAGTAAATATTCCTTGAACTTTTTACTGGTGTTCTTCGTTCTGTCGTTCATCTGGTGACGCCGCGACGTAATCAGTATTTTGATACTATCCTCTTATGCTGTCTCCATGATTGTGAGGGTGAAGGTGTTTGTGTGTTTGTGTTTAGGTGTGTGTGTGCGTATGTGTAGGTAGATGTGAGTGAAAGTGTGTGTGTGCGTGTGTGAGTCTTTGCCGGTGCGTGTGAGGGTGTGTCCGTGTGTACGTGTGTACTATCATGGGTGTGTGTGCATCTGAAGCATAGTGAAGTGTGTGCGTGCGTTGTTTGTAGCCCAAAAAGTCAACTCGTTATATAAGGACCGTTTGAACTTAGTTTACTAAAGGGTTCCTTCAATGGAGGATTGGATTAGATTTTTTTTTTTATTAATAATAAATTAGATTGTTAGTCGTGTTTCATTAACTTATTACCTTCATTAACGTATCACCTCTTCTTGTGTCGTGTTACGATGTCGTAATAAACTAGTGTCGCGTTGAGCTAGGCCGAACCTTCTTGTGTAGTGTTACGATGCCGTAATAAACTAGTGTCGCATTGAGCTGGGCCGTACCTTCTTGTGTCGTGTTACGATGCCGTAATAAACTAGTGTCACATTGAGCTGGGCCGTACCTTCTTGTGTCGTGTTACGATGCTGTAATAAACCAGTGTCGCATTGAGCTGGGCCGTACCTTCTTGTGTCGTGTTACGATGCCGTAATGCACCAGCGTTGCATTGAGCTGAAGGAGTGAACTATAGAGATATTTTAAGGATAAAATATAGTAGCACAGCCTTGAAACCAACCGCCCAACTGGAGTATATTTTTAAAGCATACAGTCTATCTGGATTTAAGTATTCAAACACAAACGAAGTTTCCCACTCATCGCTACACTAACACATTACTCTCTAAAATGCATAGCATGGTTTTGTCGACCGCCGTGATTTAATTAAATGAGAAAATTCATGCGTTCCAAGTCCTCAGCGGGCTGACTAGAGCATAATTTCAACGGAACGAGGAAGGCGGCTGCAGGGTGAGGTTGACGGTTTCTAACAAACTCACATAGTTAAGAAAAACATCTCTAAAATACTACTCGGTGGGCTGACTAGCGCATTATTTCAGCGGAGGAGGAGTGCGGCAGCAAGGTGACTTTAACGACGATGAAAGCAAACTCACAAAGGTGTAGAAATATTCATTTTCCAAAAATGTATTTATGGAACCGACAAACGTGGCAACTATTAGGCAACTGTACTGAATTTGGCCTTATACGCGACAAATGAAGCAATTTGAGCCGTTTCTTTGGAAGGCTAATAATTAGCTTGTATAAAACACGAACTGGTCGCAATACGCCTGAATTTTAACTCTTGTTAAACTGCTCTAAGACACCTCTCAGCTTATAAACAATCTGTTGTGCGCCGTAAATAGCTACATGACAACCGACAAATGTCAACAATAAAATGATTACCGAATTCATTCGTCGATGATTGAAAAATGTTCATCCTGTAAACGAGTTTCACAAATATGAATGTATTCCTCTAATATGAATGCATTCCTCTAATTCAAGATATATCTTCTTCTTAAAGCGCAAGTTTATATGATTTTTTATGTGCTTCACTATCTTTCCATTTAGTGTGTGCAAATGCTTTTCAAACTATCAATCTTTCTGATACGTCTGAACAATATATACCTAATTTTGAAACCGCACTCTTTGTTAAGTTAAACAACTTATGACGAGCTCATCAGTTAGTGAACACATGCCTAGGTTTCTTGAAAGTTAAAGGAACGGATATACCTTACTTTATTTCTTGATCTGATTTACTTTATAAAGTCATCACACGGGAAAATTTTAATATTTTTGTATGATTCTTGGGTGTAATTCGAAGGAACTTCCAGTTGAAATCAGACGAATAGCAGTTTAGGCATGGAGACGAAAGAAAACACTCGGTCTATATTAGACTGTTAAACGAGCTAATTCATCGGTTATTAATAGTGAAATCAAAAGTTACGTGCAATCACTTGAAGAAAAGGTAACAACAAAAGTTAATAAACAGAAAAACATTTGGTAAAGTTCATATAATTGAATGCTTCCAGATTACGGAATATACTAGGTTATTCGGAATACACTAAGTCATACGATACCTGGATAAAACATTATATAATGAGTTGGCTGTATTGGGTTGATATGAACAATACTCAAGTGATAGGATCATGGGAGAATGTTGAGGAGCCAAATTGGTCGAATGAATGCCCATAAACTTGTAATTGTTAGCTTCAACTAATTATTTTATTAGGAGTATGAATTTCAATTTATGCAAAATAAACTGCTCGGGAAAAAATTACCATCTTAAAATGAACATGGAAGATCTCGTGTCCTTCACCTCACAGAGCTGTAATCCGCTCTCCAGCAGTGGAGTCCGGTGAGTGAGTTAAGTGAGATAAATTAAACAATGTGCGTATATTAGTTTAGTGCACTGTATTCATGATCAAATGAATGTATATTGTGCGTTTAGAAGCCGTCCTACGGGTGTAAGGCTTTTTCATTAGTGAATCTATGGTTGCGATTTGTTTCCAACATGTATGCCGGTCAAGTCCCTCTAATATCTGTTCGAAGGCTGTATGGCATTAAAAATACGGGGTAAGGACATTCCTTTTGAATGCATGCTATGGCTTCGCTATGTTTAGTTATCGTGAAGTGGTTATTAAATGTACATTTGTAATACATACCGTCTTTGTAATACGTCAACAGTGCAAGCGAAGACTATACTTCTTTCAGAATGCGTGACATATGGTATTAATACAGTGGCATGCGTAGGATTGTTACAATGTTACAATACGTTTAAAGTTAGAGCTTCGTTAAAATACGTTCAGACTCTGTCCGTTTATCAAGACTCGTTTAGATTACATTTGAAATTACGTTTGTGAATGAGTAATAGAGTCCTGGAACGCTGACCATGAGTACAGTGTTTTAATGAGTAATAGAGTCCTAGAGCGCTGACCATGCGTACAATGTTTTTGCACCGTTCTAAATTGGTGGTCATAACTTTCTGATTTGTTTGTTCAAGGTATGAGATGCGTTTGAAAAAAGCAACGTGAGATTTACATCTCTCTTGTCTGCGATCAAATGAATACTCCCCGCGCAAACCGATAAAATGAATGCGGAAATGGCATTTTGATGTAGGTTATAAGAAAAGCTTGTAGAGCATGATTCTCTGAGAAAAAAATGATAATAATTCAATATTTTTGAGTATATGAATGTGTCATATCGATTTAAACATGTAAAATTACGTTTACTATAGAATGCGATATGCGTCAAATACTAATGATTTTGAAGGAAATTATGTGAACTTGTTTTGCGCTATTTCCCTGTTTGCAAATGTTTCAGTTACTTTTCTATTAACAAAACAGTTCTTACAATAATAATACTCCACCGCTGTTCCATTACATGGAAAACAGTTCACTTTGATCCCTGATCTCTGATGCTTGATC
Source organism: Gammarus roeselii (assembly GCA_016164225.1). Classification (NCBI taxonomy): domain Eukaryota; kingdom Metazoa; phylum Arthropoda; class Malacostraca; order Amphipoda; family Gammaridae; genus Gammarus; species Gammarus roeselii. The sequence continues at coordinate 4,682 of SDVV010019174.1, read as the reverse complement.
CCTACAGTTTATCCTGATCCCTACCAAAAGCCGGAATGCAAACCTGCCGGAATTTTCTGGGTCCCTTTGCACTGGAATTTCTCTGCGTTTCATCCTGGCTCTGACTCTATTTAGAAACGAAATGTTAGGAAAACTCACGGATATATTTTGTGATCGCTAATGCTTCACTCGCTAATGCTTCACTCTAATGCCATTCTGCTCTCTTCAGTACCCACCGGGCTTTCTACTGCCTAATGATTCACACTAATGCCATTCTACTTTCATCAGTACCAGCCTCACTTTTTAATGCCTAATGCTTCACCCTAATGCCATCAAGTAAACACATTCACGCTTTTCTCCCTCTATTAATAATGGCTTCGTTTCAATAGATGTCGTCTGAAACAACAGCGCACGTACGTCGTAACTTGTTCTTTAAGAGATCAGGGAAGTAAATAATATCAGGAACAAATATGTTTTGGTTTGTGTAACATGTTTCATAAAATACTAATCATTTGTATCAAAATGGAAGCAGAAATACTCAAATATTTTTTATCGAAGTGGCAGCAAAACGTTACTGAGGTGTTTTCAGTAATGTATTTAGCTCAGGAGAACATTTATAATAAATACTACATATCCATATTATCAACCTTCGCAATAGATTCAGTGGATCAGAAAACATCCAAATTGCGCGACTACATGCAATACATTTATAGCTTGAAATCTTGTCAGATGAAAATTGTGATCCTGAAGGTATCCGGTATCTTGCATTCAATTCAGCAGTAGAAGTTTTTAATTTGAAATCAAATAAGTATACTATCCACAGCTTCAAATAGCTATTGAAGCTCAATAAGCTATTTACTTTCAATGTAGACATTTTTAGTACAGCGAATGGCAAATGACCTCATGACTACACCGTAATTTGCGGATTATAAATTGTATACATAGAAAAAGTGTCCAACCCCAAATTTATATTTTTGACTCTTTTCGTCGTCAAATCAATTGATCGAATTGTAGGTATAAATAAGATAAGCAGCATAACAATTTTATTGCTTAATCTGCTTTTAGTCTTGTAGCCTGAGGGAGTCCACCTCGGCTACAATTGCAACAAAGGAGACGACTTGGGCCGCAAAACTACCATCGGTTCTTCCAAGACTTTGACGAGAAAGAAGAACCTCCTCCAATGGAATTCTTCTCCATTTGGAGTCCGCTAATGGAAAGCCGCCGCAGAGGCTACAGCAGTTATATAACTTAGTGATGTCTCCTCAATTAATTCGGGTACATATTATTTTTCCAGCGTACAAACTGCTAGGAAGATTGCTGTGAATGTTATACAGGACGTTCATATGCAGTGAAACAAACGTTAGTTATCAGCAACACTAGTGACATCAACGCTTCAAAGTGAATCGAACGTAGAAAAAAGTAGTAGTAAATGTTCCCCTTCATTGTCTTGATAAACTAGTGGAATACTTGATTTAAAAATGACGAAATTTGACCTCCAGTGACCGATTCCCTGTGTTTTATTTGTATATCTGACAGCAAGGGGCATACGCCCAATCAACTGCAATCATTTCCATAAAGATGTATCTAACGGCATATGTCATTTTCATGAGTTTGTGTATGTTTTACATTATACAATTTTTTGTTTCATTGTGCTCTGCCTAGGCATACAGCAAATACTTGAGACTAGCATTGCCATGTGCGCAGGAGTAGTGATTTAGTGGATAAAAACATTATGAAAAAAAAACTGCCGTTAGCAATCAATTTCAATTTTCATTCGTCAAGGCAGACTTCCTAAACGTACGATTTAAACAACTATACGCTATGATTTATCTATGAATATAATGCAATAATCTACAACATAATGGAGCGCAAAATGGCAAGGCCTTGGAAAAGAACAGCTCCACCAAGCGCTGTTTACGAAACCGTTGCTAGAGACTGATGGAGGTTTTGTACAAAGGCAGGTGATGGGCATTGATGGGCTGGAGGTTCGAGGAAGCAAGCACAAGCATGGAGTAGGGGAAGCTAAAACATTGGCAGCATTTGTCAGCAATTGAGAATTAAAGAGGTAGATGATGAGTAAAGAATGGCGAAAAGAATCATGACTGTAGAACGAATATCAGCAAAAAAAAAGTTGAAATATGTGATGTAAATCATCTCTCTCCTTTTGACTGCCCTGCAGTAAAAATGGAGTGAATGCAAGCGCAAAGTTATGATCTTAACGTGGGTAAAGAAACTCCACCAATATTAATTATAAATTATAATAATACCATCTGTGATGTTAAACATAAAAGCTGAAAGAACTTCCTACAATCAAAAGAAACAGTCTCTGAAGAAGAAAAAAATAATCAAATTGGGGGTTTTGTGTATCGTGTTTCGTTTACACAGCGCAGGGGTGGGCGAAAAGAAGGAGTAGGGCCTAATGGAGCAAAAATAATGGTTTATTGTAATAAGTGACATGTTTTCGGTCGAAGTGGTTGACCTCTATAGTGTTTACGCTGAGAAGGAGTCAACAGAATATTGGAATATTTTATGCTCTTATGTCAAAGGTTAGAATAATTATTCGACTTAAAATATTTACGGTGGAATGATTATATGTTTGGAGCAGATTTAGAGGGATTGTTCATAGATCCGGAAGTCCAAATCGCTCATTTTTTATCCGAGAGTGTTTTTCACTACTTTTCAGCACACAATTCATAACAAGAAGTTCTTGTGGCAGAGCAACAACTCTCATTTGATATCGTAGAAAAGACATTGAAATAGTCAAATAATTTGAACCAGAAACTGTTTTGGATGAGAATATTTTTCAGCAGCTAACGATTGAAAATGCATAAATCGGACACTTGAAAAGACGATGCTTCCCTTTAGAGTTCACACGCCCATACATTGAAAATTTATCGGACTAGGGGCTAAAATACCATGATAATCATGGTCGGTTATTTTGTTTGTTTTAAAACTTATTAAATATTATAAATGAATTCAACCCAAAGTTTGAATGTAAAATACTTTAAATCTGGGAGAAATCGATGCATATAACTTTTCATGCTGCACGCTTACGAGACAAATTGAATTCGAGCTGCAAATGGTCCGATGTAATGGACAAACTCTTAAATTGCCTCTCCAGGCAAAAGATTCAGGATGGGAAACACATCATTCAACATTATTCACTGTCATTTTTCAGCGCTTACATATTCCAAGAAGATGATCCCTGGATGAATGCTCGATCACAATTTTCCACCATAAGTACGCCATCCCTTGAGAGTGACTCAGAAAAGATATAATACGAAACTACAAGGAGTTGATGCGATCAGTCGTAACTTCGAGGAATGAAACATGCACTATTAACTTAAGTACATGTTTCATAATTAACTTTGAGGAATGAAACAGGTACGATTTACTTCAGTACATGTTTCATAATTAACTTCGAGGAATGAAACATGCACTATTAACTTAAGTACATGTTTCATAATTAACTTTGAGGAATGAAACAGGTATGATTTTACTGTCCACATACATGTCTCCCAACGTTATTGTTGGTATATTCTCTCTAAGGTGCGATTAACTTTAGTACATGTTTCATAATTAACTTTGAGAAATGAAACAGGTACGATTAACTTTAGTACAGGTTATATAATTTACTTTGAGGAATGAAACAGGTACGATTACCTTGAATACATGTTTCATAATTACCTTTGAGGAATGAAACATGTAATATCACCAAGCCATAACACCGTGATTGATTGAATTACTTGAAGGTTAGAACCTAATGCGAAAGAAAACTGACTTTACAAGTGTTTACTTGCGTAGGAAGACAACAACAGGCTTATTGGCTCAAAATAGGATGACTTTTGAAAGCAAGAGAATCAGTTCTGGAGTAGAACGTCTAAGAGAGTTTCATGTGTTATTTTACACGTTTACGCAGGACTTGGAGTGACCTTAACAAACTACATCAGTTATGATTGAATTACAAGTTCCTCTCCTGCCATACACTATCCGTCCAATAAAGGAATCTTATTTCAACACGATGACGATCCTGAGGTCATTAGACGGCATTGAGAAAGTCAGTAAGGCGGATAAATTGATGGGTAACAAGTCATGACCACAGGACAGTGTCGTGACGCACAACTTATGCCTCCTATTAACATGGATCATTGCGTCTGGCGTAAAGTGATTCTGCACAGCATAATCAGTACGTCGTTCATCCGCCTCTCTATACATGTGAGTGCAGGCTCTATACATGTGAGTGCAGGCTCTATACATGTGAGTGCAGGCTCTATACATGTGAGTGCAGGCTCTATACATGTGAGTGCAGGCTCTATACATGTGAGTGCAGGCTCTATACATGTGAGGGCTGGCTCTATACATGTGAGTGCAGGCTCTATACATGTGAGTGCAGGCTCTATACATATGAGTGCAGGCTCTATACATGTGAGTGCAGGCTCTATACATGTGAGTGCAGGCTCTATACATGTGAGTGCAGGCTCTATACATGTCAGTGGAGGCTCTATCCATGTGGGTGCAGGCTCTATACATGTCTGTGCAGGCTCTATACATGTGAGTGCAGGCTCTATACATGTGAGTGCAGGCTCTATACATGTGAGTGCAGGCTCTATGCATGTGAGTGCAGGCTCTATACATGTGAGTGCAGGCTCTATACATGTGAGTGCAGGCTCTACACATGTGAGTGCAGGCTCTATACATGTGAG
>SDVV010019173.1:0-13591 GCA_016164225.1 Gammarus roeselii | reverse complement strand
ACAACTCGGTGGCCGGCGAGCAGTGTCAGTATATATTGCGTTCTTTCTTGTTGGTGAGTATCGCAGGCCTCGTTTGAAGGAACAACTCGGTGGCCGGCGAGCAGTGTCAGTATATATTGCGTTCTTTCTTGTTGGTGAGTATCGCAGGCCTCGTTTGAAGGAACAACTCGGTGGACGGCGAGCAGTGTCAGTGTATATTGCGTTCTTTCTCGTTGGTGAGTTTCGCAGGCCTCGTTTGAAGGAACTACTCGTTGGGCGGCGAGCAGAGTAAGTATATATAGCTACATCGTTTCTTTAATTGGTTTGCGTCACTTTCGTACGGTCGATGCTATCTAGATTTAAGGTATAGTTTTGATTTGACTTGATTCAAGCCTTATTTCCACCGGAGCCTCACGTGAGTCATAATAGGCTCCCCCGAAGGGCTCGACTATCATGGATTTCAGTAGGCTCGCACGCCTCGGCACACGAGAATAACAACGTCGTCGAAGTTAGAACATTTTGAAGATTTCAGTCATGTCAGACGCACGCTGGTGCGCACAAGAAAAATGTTTAGACGAAATGTATCTCCGCCTTCAATCATTTAGAACTTCAAAAGAAATATGTATGCACGCCAGTACGCACAGGTAGTATCGTCGAGATTAGTACAAGGTTCACGGCTACACGGGCAAAGTCAGCTCCTACAGCAACGCAACACAATACTTACAGCTACGCGGTCTAGTTGTATTAGTACAATTTATTTATTCAGGTAAGAAAAAGACTCAGATGAAACGAAACGAATCCTCGCTTCCAATTCCTCAGAACCTCATGAATAATACGTACACACGCCAGTGTGCACAGATAATGTCGTCGAAATTGGTACAAGGTCTACGGTTTCACGGATCAGATCAACTTCAACCGCAACGCACCACAAGGTTTATAGTTACGCGGTAATGGTCAACAACAGAAATTACATATGGTCCGCGCACGCGCGAGCAAGCACGGACTGATAAAAACACTTATTCATAAATATACAAACAGAAGTTCTCGCACAAGTACACTAGCATTACTAAATTAAATTGTGGATCGTTAGAAGGAAAGAAATGGCAGGTTCATCATGGGCTGAAAAACTGCTCTGATGATAGACATCACACTTATTGTTTGGGGGGCAGAGGTCCATCGGGTCACAAAAGAGCCCGATAGGTCCCGGAGGGTAATCCAAGTTCCCAGGGTCCCACGAGCTCCCCGGGTCCTTCAGTCCCCTCGTCTCAGCTCATCTGGGCTTGCCTCGACTCATTTCGGCCAGTCTCGGCTCGTTGCACCCAACTCGACTTGTCTCGACATGTTTCGACTGATAACGACGCACCTCGACCAGCCTCGACGTGGCTCTCCCCCTCTGCGCTAGTAATAATGTGGACTGTAATAACAAATTTTTCAATCAAGCATTTTAGAGTGGGAGTGGGGTGGCAGAGGTACCTCGGGTCCCAAAAGAGCCCGACGAATCCCAGAGGGTAACCCAAGTACTCCGGGTCCCGGAGCTCCCCTGGTCCCTCGAGTCTCCTCGTCTCGGTTTGTCTCGGATAATTGCGGTCAGTCTCAGCTCGTTGCACCCAACTCGACTTGCTTCAACATGTTTCGACTAGCCTCGACGCGGCTCTCCTCCTCTGCGTCAGCAATGCTGTGGACTGTAATAACTAATTTCTCTACTCAAGCACTGCACATTTATACATTCCTCTGCGTATGGATTTTACAGTATTGGGAGGTGAGAACAGATGTGCCAGGACTCAGAGGGGCTTCAAGAGGGTCCTACATTTTTCTCAAGTGTTCCAAAGGGTCTTAAGGGTGTCCCAAAGGGCCTCAGAAGGGTCCAAGTGGGTCCCCCCAAATCCTCCTGGTCTTCCAAGTCCTCCGAGTTCCCGAAAAACGGAGTTCCGCGAGTCCCACGAATACCCCCCTTCTCTGGGTCACTTTGCCTCAACCAGCCTCGATATATATAATAATAACAAATGCGAAATTTATCATCATGAAAAAAGGGCAGAGAAAAATAATAGAGCCCAAGAAAGAAAAAATACTAAAATAAAGCGTTAATGATCTATAAAATGAATAATCATCCATTAACCCCAATTAAGGTATAGTATGCATCGTTCAGAGCATAAACGTATTCATTGTAAATAGGTGTTGCATCACTTGTACTTGATAATGGTAAGACTTTCAGAACCCGTAATTACACTACCACTTTTCATAGGGTTTACTTTCTCTAAAGCATCTATTTATTTTGAATTGTTCCCACTGCAAACTTCGGTTTTTATTTACTGAGAGCGAACATTTAATTTATCAAAACATGACACGAAGCTCATTTTGATTGCCATTAAGAGCGCTGCTTACATGATGCACTATTCCACTTATGTTGAGTAACACCGGGCTTCTCGGTGTCGGTCACCCCTGGGACAATTTTGCGAAACGACTAAGGACTCGCGTAAAGCTATTCACCATTATTATATAGTTTCACTACAAGATAACCGGGATCCACTATGGTACACTCTAAACTTTCTACGTAACAATGACACTAACAGGACTATATCTAGCATGTAAATGTCTAACAATTACCTAGTATTTTCTGTCAAGCCTGTTGGCTCACACAACAGCAACGGTCGGCCTGTCTTACCGTATATCACATCAAGTCAGGAAGATTTCATTCAGATGCCAATAGTTTCCCCAACGCCCTAACGCAGGTAGCCTGGCTACAACAATATTCTACAAAGGAATCAACTTCAAATGATCTGCGTCTGCTTCATTGCCCCAGCCTCTCCTGAGGCAGCCCGACCATAGCAATGAGAACCTGATCGTCACAACTCCAGTGCAGCTACTATGCTCGACAACCATTTCTGACATTTTATTGTGATACTAAATTAGTTTGATAAGCAAAAGATTAGATTTTAGTGAAGAAGCTTTCCAGCTCGCTGTTATTAGCGTCTTTCTATCCCCAAACGTTGAACCAGCAACTAGTGCTGCATTAAGCTATAGACAAATTTTAGATTAGATTAGAGTGATTGGGTTTACTACTGCAAAAACTGAATGTCCTTCACGCTGTGAATTCAAAGGTATGCACTGATAAACAATGATGAATAAACAAAGGAACTCACGGCGATTGTGTATGGCAAGGACAGCTACCTATGATCAGGTCTGGAAAAATGTAAAACTTGTGATTCGTGTCGTACATGATACCGAAACTGGTCGATTGAATGAGCTGATTGGAAATTATATCTACACATTCGAGAAGCGCATTTAGCAACAAATAAAATACTGTTTAGTCAACAGTTCGATCGCTTCTTAGTCATACCGTATTGTTAATGGATCATATTCTTCTTGCATGTTGATATACCATGTACTGAAATAAGCTGTAAGACGTAGCTGTAGCGTAAGTAAACAAATATGAATCAAAATACAGTTCTTAAATAAAAAAAGGAAACATAGCATGATTATTTAAATTGGAACTTTTTATTACTGATGTACTATTATAACCTCATTAAAATCGTGAAGTATGTGTACAGTATAAAAAAGTAACCGAGCTGAAAAATAAGGATTCAGTCTCACCTCAACCGTTTGACCAGAGACAAAAATGCGTTTGAATAGATTTGTTTGGATGATTATTGACACTAAGCATTGGATCCTTTTAGCAAGCCGCAAGAGCTTTAACTATGAAGCGGTACGGCGCTGAACGAGAACCAATAAATTAGATTGTATCAGAGTGTCAAGGCCTTCTAGTACACTGGATGAGGACCACTAAAGTGAAACAGCACAATGCGCTACCGCAGTACACCAATCATTGGATATTCATTCCATGATGATCTGCACGTTGAAACTGAGGTAAGGGTTTGATATCGTCGAGTGGAGAAAGGTTACCCAAGGGCATAAAGCATTAAAATAATTTACAATCACGTATTTGGTGCGTATCAATAAAACATTGCGTTGACTGTTGAGCTTGCGATGTAAAATGAACGAAAATGCCTAAAACTCTCTAATAACAAAACGGTGCTAGTTAACATCTTTATTCCGTTACCATCCATCAGTGGAAAAAGAAATCATGCTTACAGAGTCTTTCAGTCGAAATTCTTTCATCGACACTTTTCTAACCAACCACTTAGCCAGTGCAAGATGACATAAGGGATGACTAAGCAGCTGCCCAGCAGCGAAGCTCCTCAACGAGTAACAGGTCTTTAAAAGATCCCTTGCACTGCTACTGCTCATCAACAAGTTTCTCCCATCTTTGCATGGGGGTGGTAGCCAACCCTGAGAGTATCAGCCTTACAGCTGATACCACTTCTTGTCCTTGTACTTGAGCATGAGCTGCCTGGCTGAGGAGCTGAAAGACTCGGCTTCGTGCATCATCTTGGCAGTCTTCTCGTCGAGTTCTCCAAGCCGCTGCCCTCTCTCCACGGCAGCCATCCTAGCCCGGCTGATCTCGGACGCGGCTGACCCTGCGCGGGCGTTCATCATCTCCATCTGCTGCTGCGGGCCCGGGATGTGCTTGGCCACGCTGCTAGCGGGTTTGCCGCTTTGCTCGCCAACTGGAAAAGGGATAGGATGTTTACGTACTCACGAGATGACATGCAACGGGATACCATGTTGTCTATTTAATTAATCCTTCGCGGTCGTGCAGGACGAGTTTTCTACAGAATGACACGCAACAGACCAGCATGCAATCGATGAAGCGCAAACATTCGCAACGAAAAGCCTATGAGCGCCGGACGGATCATCTACAAAATAGCCTGCTTGCGGTGGCTGCGTCTGAAACTCACTCCAGCAAAATTCACCAAGCTCTCACGTCATCGTCGCGTGGCATCGACTTGGATTTGATTTGATCTAGAGCCTCAACGCGAGTTATAATAGGCTCCTCCGTAGGGATCGATGATCATGGATTCCAGTAGGCTAGCACGCCTCAGTGTACGAGAACATAGAAACTCTGCACCGCTTTCAACTAATGACCGCACTCTCCATACAAACGCAACCTCTTCTACAACGCTTCCCTGTCAATCCTGTCGTATGCCTTCTCCAGATCCATGAAAGCCCAGAACACATCCATTCCCTTTGCAAGGTACTTCTCACATGTCTGTCTCACTGCAAATATCTGATCGGCGCACCCTCTACCACTCTTAAAACCACACTGTTCCTCTCCAATTGCGCAATCCGTTCAGCCTCTAATCCTTTTGATCAGCACTCTCCCGTACAACTTACCAACCACACTTAACAGACTGATACCTCTCGAGTTGCAGCATTCATTTATATCTCCTTTGCCCTTATACAGCGGAACAATGAGACACTACGCCACTTAATTGGTACCGCGCCTGCCATAAACCCAAGTTCAGTAACCTCACCAACCATTCGACAATCGTTAAACTACCCTTTTTCAGGCACTCGGTCGCAACGCCATCCAATCCAGGGTCTTTTCCTGTTTCCATCACCTCCACCGCCTCCTGCAACTCTTCCCTGGTAATGTCCGCCACTAGTCTCTCTCCCAAAAGTGGCATCCGGACACCACCACCCACTGCAACAATGTCAGCCTCTCTGTCATCCTCAGCATTCAACAACTCATCAAAATACTCGGCCCACCTATTCCTTACATCACCACTTTCCATCAACAATTGGTCGTTTTCATCTTTCACCACTTCCTCCTTTCCGGTCCCTCCCTTTCTCACCCTCTTCTCCTCTTTCCAGAACATTTTTTTGTTCTCCTCAAAATTCTAGCACACCCGTCTGCTCCACCTGGCATCAGCGTCCCTTTTGGCTCTCCTCACCATCCGCTTCACCTCGTTTCTCCTCTCTTTATAGCCTTCATATGCCACCACCGACTTCACCTGCAACCACTCCTCAAACGCTCCTTTTTTCAGTGCAACCGCCAGTTTAACCTCCTCGTTCCACCACTCGCAACCTTTCCTTCTGCACCCGCCCACACGGCACGCACCCCACACATTCTTCGCACATCTCAGCAACGCATCTCTTAACGTCTCCCATTCTTCCTCCACATCTCTCAGGTCCTGTCCTCTCACGTTGTCATAGTCTTCTCTCAACGCCTGTAGTCAAACTCCTCAGCTCTGCTTCTCACATTCAGTTCACTCACTTTCACTACCTCTCTTCCTCCTCCCACTCGTTTGTTGCCCTTCCACCTCTGCTCCGCTCTTAATCTAGCTTCCACCAGCAGATGGTCAGACACTCCTCCACCCTCCCCTCTCAACACCCGCACATCCAGCAGCCTCCTTACTACTCTCCCCGATATCAGCACACAATCCATCACAGTTCTCTCCACCACTGCACCACGGGCCATCCTTACCCACGTGTACTTATGGATATCTCGCTTCTTGAACAGGCTGTTTCCGACGACCAGCTCCTGCTCCATGCATAAACCTATGAGGTTTTCCCCACTGTCATTCCAACCAGGAACGCCATACCTCCCTATCACATTATCCACTACTGCATCTCCCACTCTCGTATTAAGGTCGCCCAGTACAACCACATTGAATTGACTTCCAAAACTCTCAATACACTTGCTCAGGTTAGTCCAAAATTTCTCCCTCTCCTCCTCACTCCTCTCGCCTCCGGGTCCGTATGCACTCACAAATACCCATTTTTCTGGGCCAAGCTTCACTTTCACTCAATTCAATCTTGAGGACACCTCTTTCCACTTCGTAACGCTACTACCCAGTCGATCACTCAATGACATCATCACACCTTCTCGTGCCCAACCTTCATCCCCGCCTGACTTCCTTCCACTTACTACTCCAAACTCACACTTGCCCTTTCCCTTCAACTTAGTCTCACCCAGCGCCAACACATCTAACTTCCTCCTCACAAACATCTCACCAATCTCTCGCCTCTTTGCTTCATTTGCACTACAACCACGCACATTCAGCGACCCTAACAATAGGGTTCGGAGAGGTGTGAGCCTCTCCTACCCCCGCTCGTCTTGGTCTCCTAGGAAAAATTTTAACAGAGGAGGGGATTCCTGGCCCCCTCGCCCCACCCTTTATTAGCCGCCTATTACGACACGCAGGGGCTCTTCTTTTAGTCGCCTCCTGCGACACGCAGGGGTTACAGTAGCAGTATTCTAACAACCCCGCTACCTACAGATATTCCAAGGAATTAATAATAGCACCATTCCAACAATTCATCGGATCCATTACTTTTTAAGCAAACTCTGCCTGGTCTACGGACCTTGCTCATTCACAGAAACTTCTGCAAAGAAAACACAACACTGCCTTTCGCACCACAATGGGCTGGCTCTACAGTGACCACACCTATTCCTCATCTACACGAATAAGGCACAGTCAAACCAACATAGAGTGAGGAATGTTCCTTCTTATATGAGCCTGCGATGTCAGGCGTCGTGTCCCACCATCGCTTCCGCAGGTTCAATCATGATGTGACGTCGATGAGTAATCTGTGGGAGCGCCCGCGAGGCTGAATACATTTTTATTTCAGGTGTGTGTCTGATATATTGGACTGCATTGGTCGTATGATTCTCAACATGCACGTGCCGGTGGTTCCAGATATCGAACACCAACCGTGTTCGACAGCTGTACGTAATATCTACACGTTAGGCTGATCGAAGCACCAATGAAAATCAAGGCAAGTTTTATAACGTCAGGACGTGGTGACTGTATCAGATTATTATTCCATAGTGTTTCCGTCCGCTGCAGTCAGTGAAGTTTGATTTATGAGACCCAGGTTCATGTTACAGCAACGTCGTTCACGGTCAATAACCAGAGGGTACAGATACAAACACAAGGCCGGATTCCCCAGAAGTGGGGTGACCGCCAGCAGGACGAGCCTTCCACTCCTCTCACGAGATCACACACTTACTACCAACCATACTACAATCACGCACATTTAGCGAGCCTAGCAATAGGTTTTCAAGAGGCGTGAGCCTTTCCTCTCTCCGCTCGCCGTGCCGTCTAGAGTGAGGAATTTACAGAGAAAAGGATCCCCAGCCCCCCTCGCTCCACCCCCATTTGTCGCTCTAACAACACGCAAGGGTACGGTAGCAGAGGAGGGTACCGCAATTCAACTTTCAGGCACGCAAATAGAACCGGAGGCCAGCAAAGAACCGAGGACAAGCGATGTTTGCTCAATACAAGGGCGCAACGCCGTAACTTCAATTTTTGATTGGCGTCTGTGCAACCAAGCGCAGGTATCCATACTAATTGAACCTTTAGTTCAAACTAGAACTCCCACGGGCTAAGATGAATAGAAGATGCTGTATAAGACGATGTTTATTACTAGTATGCATAACCGCACTTGCCACTGCATGATCCACAGACACAGCCACTTGCTGGTCCTCTCAACAAACGGTGGGATCAGTCGAGGTCACGCGAGACGTGACGGGACAATAACTTACAGAGTTCTTCTCTATCCAGCTGTGACACGCCGCCACCGAACAGGCCTTTGAAGAAGCTCTGCTTCGGCGCCTCAGGCATCTCGACGGGGAGGAACAGCTCCCCCAGCAGCTCTTGCAGGTCTTTGCTGCAAAAAAAAAATCACAGTCGCAGGCGCCTACTTTTGCACAAGGTTGAAGTGTGCCCCATTCCCAGTGACAGTATATGTCCTGCGGTTCGGTGAAGCACACTTGAGTTAAATAAGAACTATAAACAAGTTGTTTATAGTTCGCACACTATGTGAAGCACGTTGCATTTATATTGAACATTGGCATCCAATATATTGCTCTTGTATTCAGAAAGACACTAGAGGACTCATATTTTGAATATTAGAGCCTAGAATTGATCAGCAATGAGAGCGGTATTACAAGACATTGATGACCAACTTGTATTGGTGTTGGTCCAAACAAGGACCTGTAGCAACAATAAGGGCAGTGCGGATATCACGCATGCATTTACAATATTTACAAAGCGAACTCACCAAATATCTGCAGATAAGGTGAATTTTTGGACCTCAGAAGGCGAACACAGGTACATGCCGTGGCCGTGGTTGGTGAAACAGAAGGTTCTCGCGATTCTGGAACCAGATTTTATGTTAGGCATCAACACGCAAGGCTGGTCTTGAGGTGACGGACTGTCAAGTCCAATCAGAACTGGATATGGCACGTGGTGGCCCACTCAGGACTGGATATGGCACGTGGTGGCCCACTCAGGACTATATATGGCACGTGATGGCACACGAGGGTAGGAGGACCTTAACTGAGCTACATTATTGGTGTGGACGAGGAGGGAGGTGAACCGTCGCCTAATGGACGATATCAACTAGGCTTAACATGTTTGAGCTGGAATTTCAATAAAATTTATAAATTTGAATTATAAAAGAGAGAAATTCAAAACGAATGCTTGTTGTTTTGGGACATGTATATGGATATATGTTTTTCTGATGACGCTTGACCTCAAGTCAGCTCCCACAATCTTTGCTGAACCCATAAGACCACCTTCATATAAAATTGATAATTCATCAACATCCGCTTGAAAGCATCAATTGATGTTGTTTCATAATATTACTCTAAAACCTTCAGGGCTGAAATTTCCATCAAAGGTTTAATACATAAAAGCCAGAGCGACCATCAGACTTTCAAAAATTTGTTGATTGAGTCGCCATACATCCTTTTCTTCCATTTCATTGCAAGTGGCACACAAAGTATCTGGTCAACAACTACAGTGTGTTTGGTATTAATTTCAGTGAAATGGTTACAAATGGTCTGCACGAACCGATTTTGAAGACCTAAATTGCAATGCACCCGGCATAAAAATATTTCCATGTGAAACATTGTAACAAACTCGAGACATCGACCTGTCTGTCTACCCTGTTGGTTGTTGCTACTTCAAGTTTTCGTCAACATATGTGGCAACGATTGAGAAACACGTACACAACCCACGTGCACTTTCTAAGCCATCAACAATTTGGCTAGTTTGCTAGCTCAATACTTGTCCGTTTTCTTCACCTTCAAAAACGTTTTTCTGCGTAGAGTGTCTTTGGTGACTTTGATACGAAGCTCAATTACGAGGCTCCGGCTGTTGAATATCAGCCAATGAGAGTTACTCAAAAAACAAGGAAGAGTTGTAAAACGACCGTGAGAGATAACTGGTGACAGAACAAAATGGGCTAAGTTTTAAAAATTGTAAATTTCTCGTATTTAAAATGCCAATCACCTGTTCACTTTTTGCAATTTCACTTGCGTAACTACAATTCGAATTTCAAATATATAATTTGGGATTCCACGATTTTTTTTATTGTGTTATAAAATACGACTGCGTAGTAATCTACAGAAAACAAATAACATCCCGTTCACATTTGAAAAATAATTGGAACTGTAACATGGAGACATGTGAGATGCATAGTAATGCATTATCTTTGGGGATGGGAATAATGAGCTAACATTGATTAAAGGTAAGTAATATGAAGCAGCTTGATTCGATTTGATTTGAGCCTCATTTCCACCGAAGCCTCAACGTGAGTCATAATAGGCCCCCCCGTAGGGCGCGACCGTCGTTGATTCAGGTAAGTTCGCACGGCCTCGCGTGCGAAAATATTAGTCATGTCAAGATGAAGTCAGTACATATTTCAATTGTGGCATATTCACGAGAGTAAAGAGTTAACGCGTACCTTCGTAATATGTGTTGTTATTTCTATGCGTAATGGCATGGAGAGATAACCTCACTTGCACAGGTGTTTGGGGTTTAGACAGCTTCGTATAATTTGGTGTGTTTTCCGAAAGCGATAAGCTTTTAACGGTAGGTTGGGTCCGTGAGTAGGCTTTGTAGGTTGCCCGGGGGATTTAGGAACGCTCGTCGGGCTGCCGCGAGTGCATTGCAATCCATGTTTCACGCTGATAGCCACTTGGTGGCAACAGGGCAAGGTGGCGCGTTTGGTCCTATGTCGACATCCATCAGGTGGTTGTGAGTTATCCAGGTGTGTCCCATGCACAAGCGGTTGATGAACACTTGGTCTTATCTGTTGGTGAGCTTTGTTTCCCATTTTCCGACTGAGGGTTTGACTGAAAGCATTTTTTGTCCACTCTGTTGCCACATTTCATCCCATCAGGATGTTATAGGGGAGTTCATGATTGGGAAGCAGTCCCGGTAATGTATTGCGAAAAATTGTTCCTGGTGAGCAGATGCCAGTTTAGCAAGTTCGTTTCCTCTTATTCCCGCGCCCGGGGATCCAGCACAATTCCACTGCCTGACCGGTCTCGGTCATCACAAAGAGATCCTGCTGCATTTTACGTCGAACTGGATGTTCATAGTGCAGTGTTTTAAGCTGGGTGAGGACACTCAGACTATCTGAGAATACGACGTATTTGGGGAAGCGATGTATTTCTGCAATAGAGATGGCTAGTTCGAGTGCGCGAAGCTCCGCAGATTACACGGAGGCCTCTTGTGGAAGGGTGGCCGAGAGTGGGGTGTCCCCGTACACAGTGGCGGCTCCCACTCCGTCCGCGGTTTTGGAGCCGTCAGTGTATATGTGGCGGTGTTCTCTTCCTCAAGTAGTCTTAGGAATCCCTGCCGGTACGCATTGGCTGGAGTAGTTATTTTAGGGTACATTTGCAGGTCAAGGTTGACCGGTGGTGGGTTGATCATCCATGTTGGTGTGTTAAGTTGAAGGATTCGGTAGAAACATGAAGGCTTAATAGCTTTACGATTGATGTTTAGCGAGGTCAGCAGGTTGTCCGCACAAAAGGAAAACGGTGGGCATATATTCTTTTTAGCCGCAAAAAGGCGCTTATCGGATATATTGGTGATGTGGCTGATTGCTGGGTTGTTGATTAGACTTCAAGTCTTAAAATAGTATTGTAGTGAAAGTTTGTCACGCCGGAGCGGAAGTGGAAGTTCGTTAGCGAGCACTTTAAGGGATTCGATTGGGGTGGAGCGGAACGTGCCGGTTGTGATACGCAAAGCTTTGTTCGCGATGGTCGAGAGTAGTTTTGGCTGCAGATCCGTAGACAATGGCTCCGTTCCATGCGCGATCGTATTATTGCTCTGAACAGCGTCATTCCGGTGTCCATGTCGGCACCGAACTTCAGGGATGTTACCGATTGGATAAGTCCCGTCGACCTTTTGCAGCGAGCCGCCAGGGCTGCGATGTGGGGTCGCAACGTGAGTTTAGGGTCCCACATAAGACCCAGGAATTTAATCGTTTCTTCGTACGATGAAGATGTGTTGTGCAGCGTTAGGGCTGGTTTCAGGTGTAAGCCGGGCACAAGAGTGAAGTGCATGCTTTTAGTTTTAGAGGGCGAGAATCGGAATCCATTTAGGGAAGCCCAGTTGCCTACTAGGTTTAGGCACTTCAGGAGTTCATGTTGAATTGTTATGAGGCTGGGGTGTCTGTAGCTTATTAGTAGGTCATCCACGTATAGTGATGAGAGCAGCCTTTCGTCTCGGGGAAGAATGTCGGCCGACTGATCGATTTTGAGGATAAAAAGAGTGACAATGAGGACGCTTTCCTGGGGGACGCCCATTTCTTGCGGATATGACGGAGACTGAGTGTCGCCACTCTTGACCTTGAAGGTGCGATTTTGTAGAAATTGGTGGATGAAACGTGGTGGCCGACCTTTCAAGCCTTTACGGTGGAGATCCTTCATGATCCCGTACTTCCACATAGTGTCGTATGCTTTTTCAACATCGAAAAATAAGGAAAACACATGTTCTCTTCGGACGAAGGCCTGTCTAATGTCTGATTCTAATCGTACGAGGTGGTGCGTTGTGGAGTGGCGCTTACGGCCACCGCACCGGATGTTATTGAGACCTGCATGCATTTCAAGGTAGTCGGCTAGGCGTGAGTTTATCATTCTTTCAATAGTCGTACATAGGACGCTAGTTAGAGCAATGGGACGATAGTTAGGTGGGTCACTTTGACATTTTCTGGGTTTGGGTATCGGGATAATTACGGATTCCCGTCATTGATTGGGAAAGAATGAATTTGAATACAACGTATTGAATACTTTCAGTAGGTGCTGGAGAGCTTTGTCAGGAAGGTGTTTGATAATGTTGATGTGCACCCGGTCGGTTTTACTAGTGTGGTCGATAGCATATTGTAGTTCATGGAGGGAGAAAGGTTTGTTGTAGAATTCTTCATTTGCGGAAGTGAAGTCGATATGTTCACTTTCTCTTAGGATCTTTTCCTGCTGGAAAGAAGCCGTATAATTTGTTGGTTGTGATATTTCGCTGTCTGAGCTAGTTTGTGCGCGATGTCCGCGTATGAAGAATAGACAGTGTCTCCGTCCGACAGTATGTGGATATGGCGCTCGGGGCGACCTTGGATACGCCTGATTTTTCCCCACACTTGGGAAAGAGGAGTGTTTCGATTGATTGTGTTAACTAATTGGGTCCACCTTTCTCGCTTCTTCTCCACGCGACGTTTGCGGAACACGGCAGTTTCCCTTCTCCAGGCTATTCGGTTCCTGGTGGAACGAGCGCGGCGGAAGGCCCTGTACATCCTTTCACGCTGGTCCTTCGCTTCTTGTCCTTCGGGCACCACCAAGGCTTCGGGAAAAAGGTTGAGGGTAAATATTGGGGAATGCACGCGACAGCTGCACTTTGGAATTTCTCGTATAGATGTATGACAAGGTCGCGCTCTGAAATGTCTTCGGGAAGGCCCTCCACATCGTCCCATGCGACATGTG
>SDVV010019172.1:0-13592 GCA_016164225.1 Gammarus roeselii | reverse complement strand
TATATCCTTTTTCATCAGTATAACGCAAGAATACCCGTGAATGCCTATTTGTAACCACACCGGGACAATTTCCAGAGTTATATTGTTCATGAAAACTCGTACGCTTGTTTTTTCTTCTCGTGCAGTCCCACGACGTCCGATTTGCGGGAGGTGGCCGCTGGTTATCCGTAATGATTGAATATTTATATATTCTATTGTCTATTTCAGACCAATACCAAACTAATACTGCTTTTATGGTTACTAAAATCACCCACAAGTTGCAGACAGGAATTATGCAGCGTTAGAAATGTGTACATACTTTGATAAGTTACAGTAAAATGTACACTAAGACCTAGTCACTCAATCACAACTAGTGGACGGAATTGTGTATGTCTCTCCTAGTTACTACAGTAAACGTCATGCTAAATAAATATACCTTTCTTGGTAAAAGGCTTCAGACGCTTGCAATAGAACACTTCTAATGAGTTCGCATGTTAAGGCTTGAACAAATGAAGCAAAGGAAATGCCCGAAACAGCTATAGTGTGATATACAAAGACTTTGAGCAAGTACCTTACATGTGTGTGGCAAACAAGCTATTTTTTCCAGACCTTTGATCTGCTTTAAAACCAGCCACCCAAAGCATCGATTCTCCAGTGATGTCTGCAACGACCGACAAGCACGCAAAGTTGTAGAAATGTACACCTGCGTTTGAAAGTGCGAAGCTAGTACACTTCAATTCGAATAGTGCCAAGTAGACGAATACTGTTGGGCGGAGTCATGGAGAAGGCTTCGAAGTTGCTTCCATCGTAGTGTAATAGTACGAAGCTATCACGTGTGCGATAATTAATTTAACAATGATGATTTGATTCTTTCTGATAACTATCTTGGTGTTTGTTTAAACCTCTGTGGTGACCAATTCTGAACAGAATTCAGGTCACAGAGGGGTTGATTTATTCAATGATTCCTGCTTTGCTTGAGAGGGGATTTGCCAAGACTATACTGGAATACATATAATGAATACTGTTGAAGTATTTTGAAATTCGTTTCTTCAATTATGAAGTCGACAAATTCGTTCTCGTTTTATTTTATCTTCATCAATCAATCTAACTTCAGAGACCAATAATCCTACGCGCACTGTAGCCATACATACAGTATGCTGTTTACACAACGAAACAAATAATCATTTTTCCAACCGATCGTAAATAACACTAAGGCATAATACATCGGTTCGTCGTTCTCTTTGTAGCAACTGAGCCCTTAAGTGCAACACCTGCTCCAGAGCACAGATCTTACATCTCTGTGGCAACTGAGCCCTTAAGTGCAACACCTGCTCCAGAGCACCGATCTTACATCTCTGTGGCAACTGAGCCCTTAAGTGCAACACCTGCTCCAGAGCACAGATCTTACATCTCTGTGGCAACTGAGGCCTTAAGTGCAACACCTGCTCCAGAGCACAGATCTTACATCTCTGTGGCAACTGAGCCCTTAAGTGCAACACCTGCTCCAGAGCACCGATCTTACAGAGCCCTTAAGTGCAACACCTGCTCCAGAGCCCGATCTTACATTCCATCGTACCAATTCAACTCGTTGTTTTACCAACTGAATCTTTATCAAACTCTGTAGGTAGGTTAGCTAATACATCCAGCACCACTTCCCCCCGTGATATTGCGGCTCTCTTGTCGTGCACGGCAGTCGACAGCACACTACGCAACCTGGGATTATGCTGGCTGCCTTGTCGTGCACGGCAGTCGACAGCACACTACGCCCCTGGGATTATGCTGGCTGCCTTGTCGTGCACGGCAGTCGACAGCACACTACGCCACCTGGGATTATGCTGGCTGCCTTGTCGTGCACGGCAGTCGACAGCACACTACGCCACCTGGGATTATGCTTGCTGTCTTGTACACGGCAGTCGACAGCACACTACGGCGCTTAGACTTGTGCTTGCTCCCACACCGTGCACGGCAGTCGACTGCACTCTAGGCATCATGGACTTGTGCTTGATACTTCGTTGAGCACAACAGTTGACAGCACACTACACCGCCTGGACTTATGCTTGTGCCTGCCATGTACGGCAGTCGATAGCACACTGCGCCGCGTGGGCTTGTGCATGCTGCCACACCGTGCACTGCAGTCGACAGCACCATACGCCGCATGAGCTTGTGCTTGCTGCTCCGTCGTGTACGGCAAGCTACAGCCCACTACACCTCGTGGGTTCGTGCTTGCAGCCCCGTCGTGCGCGGCAGGCGACAACTCACCTGACCGCCTAGACTAATACTCACTGCTCCGCCGTGCACGGCAGTCGATAGCACCCTACACAGCCTACAATTCTGCTTGCTGTCCTGTCGTGCACGGCTGGCGACAGAAGCCTACGATTCTGCTTGCTGTCCTGTCGTGCACGGCAGTCGACAGCAGCCTACGATTCTGCTTGCTGTCCTGTCGTGCACGGCTGGCGACGGCACCCTACGCCTCCTGAGATTGCGCTTGCTGCTAATACAATTCTATTGGCTAGGATTAGAAGTATACATAAATCATTTACAAACATAACTTGATCTGGGATGAAGGTTATTACCCTTTTTAACCACTGACAAATTGTATCCCCATATAAGGAATTATGTACATGGATGAGATTAGATGAGATTTCAATTCCCTTAAACTAATATTGAAATATAATTTTCGAGGGTGAAGGTATCTAAGAAAATACTGGGTTCGGGATCAACTTGAAATTACACACAAAATTTTTTTTAATGCAGATTTATCGGACAAAAATGTTTCCCAAACAGACTTATTTGCCAACTACAAGTTCCTGACGACCAACGTGTCTGATCCCGGGATCTTCCCTCATCAATGTTCTCATGTAATATGATGCCAGCTCTGGTAACGGCAAATCGTTTTATATAAGACAAGTTTAGCGCGCATTGAACCACTTGATTTAAAAAAATGTATGAAAAGTTTTAGACCAAAAATATAATGTATACGCATGTCATGTAGTTGTTTGAGGCACAAATGAGATATTTAGATAAAAGTGTCGTTCCCCAGAGACTTTGACACCAGTACTCCTTCGGCCACTGATGACCGATCACGCGTGGCTGCATTTACTCTTTCAAGTCGAGGATCCCAGTGTCTGATAGCCCGGCAGAGTCGACGAACTTCCACCCATCAAATGCAGCAGAACTTCTTGCAGTCATTGATCCCAGTCTCTTATTACCCGGCTGAGTCGACGACCTTTCACCCATCAAACGCAGAAGACTCTTGCAAGACAAAGTTCAGAAGTTGAAGTAATTCTATGTCACAAAATGCACTGGATTCAGATTTTAGGCACATTGGTAAAAGTTAGAGATTAAACTAACACACATA
The DNA here is from genome assembly GCA_016164225.1 of Gammarus roeselii. Taxonomy (NCBI): domain Eukaryota; kingdom Metazoa; phylum Arthropoda; class Malacostraca; order Amphipoda; family Gammaridae; genus Gammarus; species Gammarus roeselii. The sequence continues at coordinate 10,255 of SDVV010019172.1, read as the reverse complement.
CTCGCATTTATTTAAATCACTTATTAATCAGTATATTATTATGAGGCACCACTGTAACTCTTCAGTGCTACTACTCAAATAATAGCTTCTTGTTTATGACGTATTTTGAAACGAAGTTCAATTTGCTCAGAAGTTGAATAGTGTCAACTAACACTGTTTTTTTGCACAGTAATCACAACATTTAGTCACAACACTCAACAGATCACGGTCTATCGTTCGATTGTCCCCGCTCACTTCCACTCGCTGAGATAAGCACGAGAGCCAGGTGGAGTGGTCAGGCCTTACACCGCTGTGCTCTGCGTATGGATCCTGACTTTCTTCTTAGGCAAGGGGCTGCTCTGAGCGAAAGCAGGATTGGGGATCCCTCCGTCAGTAGTACCGTCAGTGGTGTCTCCTGAAGAAGGAGCTGCTCCCTCCAGCTGCTGATTTTGCTTTGGTTTTCGGAGGGAGGACCTCAGAGGCGTTCTGCTGGGGTCGAAGGCGACGAAAGCCACTCCACCGTCACTCGAGCCCCTTCGGCCGTTCTTCGGAGATTTGCCGTTTGAGCCTCTACTCATGACGGAACGTCCACCTGAATGTTTACCGCCAGAGGATTTGCTGCCGTTGGAGGTCTTGTTATTTGTGGATATTTTGATGTTTGTGTCCGTACGTTGACTTCCCGGCCGTCCGTTGGCCACGTGCCCGTTGGCGCCGCTGATGATGTAAGGCTGGCCACTGATGTGGGTCATCGCTACGCCGTTGGTGTTCCGGTGCACCTCCATCGGACTCATCAACGTCGTCTTCTTCCCACCACTTGGTGACGCACTCCTGGAAGATGGTCTCCTAGAATTGGGGGACATGCCCCCAGAGATAGGAGATGCGCCCCTCACAATTGGGGACATGCTCCTAGGATTAGTAGACGCGCCCCTCACAGTTGGAGACGTGCTCCTATTGGTTGGGGAGGTGCTTCTGGAGGCAGAAGATGCCTGCTTGGTCGGAGGGTCTTCCTTGAAATGTGGGTTGGAGATGGTGTGGGCGTTAAGACCTTGAGGATCCCGGTTGCTCATGGTCGGGTCACCACCAAGCTTTCGTGAGCGCTGCCACTCCGTGCCGCTACTGCCTCCAGCAACCCACAGCACCAACATGGCCAGCAGCTGATGGAGGGAAAGGGTGGTGAACAGGGCGAAAGGGATACCGACGTACGAGGAAAAATTATAAAAAGGTATAGAGCAAAGAGTAGTGATATGAGCTTTGGAAAAATTTATTTTGTTCGTTGTTAGGAATTAAATCAGCGGTTGATGCGAGTCCAGCACTCAGTGCAAAGCCCATCTAACGCAAAAGTTGTGATTGACGCTTTCGTGCTCGTCATACTGTTTTGACTGGACTAACAGGCTCTTTGAGATCACTGAACCATGGCACAGTAACCACACTTCACTTGTAAGAGATAACACACCTATTTTGAAGAGTCCTAGCTATGCCTCACCTCCATGTAGAAACCCCAGGTGAGACTAAGCCCGGCAAGTGTCGCACCTCGCACTAAAAACACCTCCACTAGGAACGACACCACCGACACGAAGCTCAGGAGGCCTGAAACGTAGAGAATTAGTCATTAGTGTGTGTTGGAATGCCAGACACACTTATTAGTCATTAGTGTGTGTTGGAATGCCAGACACACTTATTAGTCATTAGTGTGTGTTGGAATGCAAGACACACTTATTAGTCATTAGTGGGTGTTGGAATGCCAGACACTCTTATTAGTCATTAGTGGGTGTTGGAATGCCAGACACACTTATTAGTCATTAGTGGGTGTTGGAATGCCAGACACATTTATTAGTCATTAGTGAGTGTTGGAATGCCAGACACACTTATTAGTCATTAGTGGGTGTTGGAATGCGAGACACACTTATTAGTCATTAGTGGGTGTTGGAATGCCAGACACACTTATTAGTCATTAGTGTGTGTTGGAATGCCAGACACACTTATTAGTCATTAGTGGGTGTTGGAATGCCAGACACACTTCAGGAAGCTTTTTACTTATTGTGCCACTGCTTGGAAAACTCCGGTACATGATTCCTAAACATTGAGGAAGAAATTTAAATATGGTTGGGATCAACTAGAACAATCGCTGAAACTTGTACAAGTACCTCCATCTGCTGACCAGATTAGATTAAAGTGACGAGGCTTTCAAGCGCACTGGAGCCATCGTCCTTCTGGCGCCGATTGTCAAACAAGCAAGCAGTGCTGCATCAAGTTAGTTATTTTTTTCTTTCAATATATTAGAGTCAGATTTACTATTGCGTAAAGTCAATGCCCTTTACGCGACGGACGTCTATGGTATGTACAGGTGCCACAGGAGGTACAAGAACTCTTAAGTTGCTGAGGCCAAATGGTTCAGCACTTGCTGGGTGGCAGTAAGAAGAATTAACACACAACTTACCCTGCTTCACAACCAAAGGATTCGCCGTCGTCCTTAAGGTGCCGGGGACTACGCGCCCCAACACTTGCTAGGGGGGAAGACGAAGAAGAGACAGAAAACCTTCACTCAGTTTAGAGAACTTCATGCATGAGAACATCATGAATGGAAAGAAGAAAGAGGAGTCGTCGTAGGAAAAGGTTGCATGAAAAGAAGAAAGCAACTATAGGCTGTTATCAGTCCCCCGAAAGAGGGAGAGTTGCGACCCAGGAGATAAATAAAAGTAAAGAAAATTCAGGATAGGAGAGTCTAAGGGCGTTCATCCTCTCCCCGGTTGTGCCATGACTCCGTGCGGCCAGCGAACCTAACAGATGCCGAGGGGAGATCTGCTGATCAGCAATATTAATAATTGAGCTTTTAGTTTCCACAAATTGCAAAACATTCGACTATGTACGTCACGAATTCGCATTGACTGACCCTGTGTTAAGATAAGCAATCGATCTCTTTGTGAATGCACTGACAAGAGAAAAGAATTATGAACTGCAGATCGTTGGCCAAACACAGACAAAAATTGAGCGGGGCCAGGGTCGGTCGACGATACTTATCCATAGTGGTTATGTAGGTACTCGTGTTGATTCATACGAAAAGGTACCAACTTTATGGCGCGTGCCAGTGTGTGAGGGGAGAAGGCCGAAAAGCCCTGGACCGTTTCGCCGACCCGAGCAGTTGAACGAACCATTTTGCTTCATTTCTTGGGAAATTCCTGGGTGCGCGCCTATCAACTAAGCACTATGTGAAGCGTGGAGGGGATGTAGGACCTACCCATTTGATCCCATTGCTCTGACCTGCCGTGGCGACGGCGACCATGCGCACTGTAGTGGCGTGGCGGAACTTGAGCAGCACCCTGTTCTCAGTGCGGTGCATGGCGACTATGGCGCCGCTCAGCAGGACGGTGGCGGCGGCGAGCACGCACGACAGCGCGGCACAGGCGCCGGCCGTGATGGCGGCCCCTTAGGGAGGAGGGGGGGTGGTTAGGGGAAGGGAAAAATAGGGAATGTAGTAGGCGGGGAAATGAGTGGATTCTGTACGTGAATTATTTGCGTACGACACCTGAAAGCCACAATGAGTGTTCGTCGCTCTAACCTATCGCGTGATGACAACGTTCAATGAGTTCATTCATAGGATGAACGGTAAATAATAAACAATATCATTGCTCGACCAAGGGAGGTTCATAAGGGCATTCACAGCTCTGAAGATTCGGCGTCTAATATCCTGTGTCGAGAGTCTGCTATTGAATGGATGGATAAAGGATGACTACAAGAGCAGAATCTGTCGGGCTGCTTGTGACTGAGCAACGACATATTAAGATGGGATAGGAGTTGCTAAAACAATATACCTCATTGCAGCAACAAACGTCTTGCCCCTCCCATGACTGAGCAATGACATATTAAGATGGGATAGGAGTTGCTAAAACAATATACCTCATTGCAGCAACAAACGCCTTGCCCCTCCCATGACTGGACAATGACATATTAAGATGGGATAGGAGTTGCTAAAACAATATACCTCATTGCAGCAACAAACGCCTTGCCCCTCCCATGACTGGACAATGACATATTAAGATGGGATAGGAGTTGCTGAAACAATATACCTCATTGCAGCAACAAACGCCTTGCCCCTCCCAGGCAAATATTTAGACCGTTTCGTTTCAATGTGTCTGGATTTATTCCGCGATTTAGTCGCCCGTAGCAGATTTAATAGTGGATGAAGCGTGGATGGCACAAGTTACTATAACACTCAAGAAGTCACAAATGTTATTGATAATTGGAGTTAAACAACGTTTCAAGCAGTGCTGAAGTGACCCAAATTTAATGTGTATATTAATGTGCTGTTTTATTGTGCGACAAGAAAAAAGACTTTACGGTCTGGGTTTGAACGAAGATTTTCAAGTCTTTGGAAATGTTATAACAAGGCAGAGCGATTTTCTTGATGTCGGGTTGAAAGAATACTTGTTAACCGTTGTCTGATACACTCTTATTATACACCATACATCAGCAATTCAGCAATGGCAACTGAAGGAATCATATGAACGAGCACAGATGAAATGGGATCACATATAATAAAGAAATAACTAGAATATTCATGATATGAACACTACTCCTGGTAGCTTCGACCGGTCTACCTACGGATCAAGACTGAAAATTTACTCGTAGTCGACAGATTCTTTATTTGGTTAACACCAAAGGTGTTATATCGAGGTTTGATTTGGATGGACTCCAATTGAATAGAAAGTGCGCCAAATCGAAGACGCCCATAACTAAAGAATCTCATAAGTCATCGACGCTTGCTAAAGGTGCTGAATATTTTTGATTATATTAGCATCATCTGACTACAATGAGATGATTCTCTTAAGAACGTCACCGCTGGAAGAGTTAGACCATTAATATGTGGTCGCCGACTCTTCCGTTTTGAGTCACAAAGTCGAGAAAAAATATATCGTGCCAAAAAATGTATGCATTTGTTTGCAGTAAAACGGTTGATAAATAATAATTAAAATTCAAACTTATCATTCAAATATAACCAGTTTGTTGAAGATAGTTTTATTACATTCTATCAAGGTGCAGGTCAACTGCTTTTCAACGTTCTGGATAACATTTTTGATCCAACAAACCCATTACGTCAGGCTTCCTTCCAAAGAACTTTGAACGAATAAGTGGAAATAGGTTTTCGTTTGTGAATATAAGTGACATTAAATAATAAGTATTTTGATAATAAAACTTCTAAATAAATTATGAAATGTGTATTTATTCTTCATGTAGAATGGACGAAAAACAAAATCCCAATAATTGTTTAGGAAAATTGTATCCTAGATGGTTGACATAATTGGAGCTTTTTCTTAGTAAACCAATAAATTAAAACCAGTTTAAACTGTTTAACAAGCTACATCGATTCTCTAAAAGACTCATTGCTAACTCCACTAAATAGTGCGCTCAGTCCTAAATACTGACGAACGAACATTATTAATTATTGCAGGAGTAAGAAAGCACATTACTTCGGTTTTACTCAATTGACTTTTAAAATTCGGTCCGTACAATTTTTGTGAGCATAACTAAGTTTATATATTAGGCCAATTGAAGGGCATGCGGTTTCTTCGAAAAATATATTCACTTATTTGTCTTCAATGCAATGCGGTAGTTTTTTATCTAATTTTTGGCTAGGTTTAGTCAGACAATGCATTTGAATAAATCAATTAGGAGTCAATTAGTGACCGGGCAATGGGAGAAGAGGGACTGATCTGAGGGAACTATGATTATATGACCATACTCATGTACTCTATGGCAGTCATATGACCATATTCATGTACTCTATGACAGTCATGTGACCATACTCATGTACTCTATGGCAGTCATATGACCATACTCATGTACTCTATGGCAGTCATATGACCATACTCGTGTACTCTATGACATTCATATGACCATACTCATGTACTCTATGGCAGTCATGTGACCATACTCGTGTACTCTATGGCAATCATATGACCATACTCATGTACTCTATAGCAGTCATATGACCATACTCGTGTACTCTATGGCATTCATATGACCATACTCATGTACTCTATGGCAGTCATGTGACCATACTCGTGTACTCTGTGGCATTCATATGACCATACTCATGTACTCTATGGCAGTCATGTGACCATACTCGTAGACTCTATGGCAGTCATGTGACCATACTCGTAGACTCTATGGCATTCATATGACCATACTCATGTACTCTATGACAGTCATATGACCATACTCCTGTACTCTATGGCAGTCATAATACCATACTCATGTACTCTATGGCAGTCAAATGACCATACTCATGTACTCTATGGCAGTCACATGACCATACTCATGTACTCTATGGCAGTCACATGACCATACTCATGTACTCTATGGCAGTCATATGACCATACTCATGTACTCTATAGCAGTCATATGACCATACTCATGTACTCTATGGCAGTCATATTACCATACTCATGTACTCTATGGCAGTCACATGACCATACTCATGTACTCTATGGCAGTCATATGACCATACTCATGTACTCTATGGCAGTCATATGACCATACTCATGTACTCTTTGGCAGTCACATGACCATACTCATGTACTCTATAGCAGTCATATGACCATACGCATGTACTCTATGGCAGTCATATGACCATACTCATGTACTCTATGGCAGTCATATGACCATACTCATGTACTCTATGGCAGTCATATGACCATGCTCACGTACTCTTTGGCAGTCATATGACCATACTCATGTACTCTATGGCAGTCATATGACCATACACCTGTACTCTATGACAGTCATATGACCATACTCCTGTACTGCATGACAGTCATATGACATAGTTTAGGCTGATATGGGCATGCATAGAAGTCCCCTTCCATGGTCGATGTGGCGCACGCAAGGGTTTTTGAGAGCCAAGCCCAAAAGAGCAGCCAATTTTAACGCGTATGAGCACCATAGGAAGGAAAATCGAGTTGTTTATGACAAATTCATTTGAAAATGTGAGGCGTGTGAGGCAGGACACCGGGCTACCTCCCTTAGGGCGCGACTGTATATTGGACAATCATATTAACCGTGACCCCGCCGACACCTGTTTCTGTTCCTCTGGGTATGAACGTCAGCTGGCTCTCTTCTACACCGACAATACTTAACTATGAGGATCACAACATTCCCGTGTGTCTAGGATTTCTGAAGATGTGTCTTTCAATATGTTTCCAGTCTCCTTGCGGTGCTTGCTGTTCGGACGCACAAACGTCTTGTTTTAGGTTCCTGATAACCTAATTGATTGTGAGGATCATTGTTCCCCTCCTCTAACTGTATCAACTGTACGCGTCGAGTGAAGAGAGAAGATTGTTCCCCTCCTCTAACTGTATCAACTGTACGCGTCGAGTGAAGAGAGAAGATTGTTCCCCTCCTCTAACTGTATCAACTGTACGCAACGAGTGAAGAGAGAAGATTGTTCCCCTCCTCTAACTGTATCAACTGTACGCGTCGAGTGAAGAGAGAAGATTGTTCCCCTCCTCTAACTGTATCAACTGTACGCGTCGAGTGAAGAGAGAAGATTGTTCCCCTCCTCTAACTGTATCAACTGTACACGTTGAGTGGAGAGAGAAGAGGGCATAATTCATTACACAAATACGACTAAAATAACTCTCAACTTGAGGTGATCTTTACAACGTCATTCGCATTTAAAAAATAGCATCTAAATTATTCCTGCAAGGATTATATAAATTTTATTCAAAAGTTCAGCGAAAAGAAACCGATCCCATGGGTCACCCGCTACCTTTTTCCTCTCCAACTTGACCTGACATATCCTGTTGAAGATAAAGTTATAGGTCTGGGAGTATGGTTTGATCCCGTAACTACTCTGTGTTCCAAGTTGATTGGAACCCTTTTGTTCATAAACTCCGCAACAAAATATTTAGATTTCAAATCAAGATTACTGTTTGTCCACGCTTTAGTATTTTCTCACATCAACTACTGTCTCTCAATTTGGGGGAAATGCACCAAAACTCAAATAGAGGAAGTGCAACGTTGTATAAACTTTGCAGCGAGAATAACATGCGATGGTAACCACAAAAAACGAGATCACGTAAGTTCTCTCCTTGAAAAATTACAGTGGTTTAATATCGACAACAAACTGGCACTCCATCAGTCGATCAGAATTCATAAAGATCTTCTAAAAAACATTCACCCGGAGGCCAAAGGCCCATATATTCTCGCGGTGAAAAGAACAATTGATTCACAAGAAATAATGAAACCCTGCACGTTGAACGCAGGAAAACAGAAACTGCTTGTAGAGCTTTTTCGATCACTGGACCAAAATCCTGGAACAACCTCCCAACAAGCCTCTAGAATCTTAAATCCAACACGTCCTTCACGAATAAGCTTAATGAACATCTGTTGACCGATCAATTCAAAACCGTACCTTTCCCACAAACGCGAGCTAAATGCATAATACCAGTAACCAGAAGATGCATTCTGTTCTTGAGCATGTGCGAAAACACCACCACCATAACTCTCAACATTGAGACACCATCTAATTGTTTTTACTCTGACGAAACATGTGTTTTCTATGTTGCTACCGATCACAATTGTCTTTGCCGATTACCATAAGTGTTAGCTAGCGTTTTGTCTATATTTCTATGTTTCAAATGTTTCAATTGTTTTAGTATAATTTAAATACGAACTCAGTCTTTTCGAGGAACGATAGGCAGCTTCTAGCTTTATTAAAAGTTAACTCGATTTAATATAATTCATTGAATTATTTCTAACAATTACCGTACCATTTTTTTGTGATACAATCATTGCCTTATAAGCCAATATTGTGCTTTGTCTTCTAGAACAGGAGTATATTCATCCGACTTGTGTACTCCAGCATTGTATTATTCTGATCGTCAATCATTTAATCATTTTCTAGCGGTCATGAAGTGTGTTGTATAATTAGTTGCTTGGTATGTATTTTATGTATAATTTTTTTATATAACTTATGTCGCTTTTTCACCCCTTCATTATTAATACAATGGTTTAGACCCATCTTTAGAATATGTTAACGCTTTTCTTGATTAAGTTTCTTTACCACTGTATCCTCGGTCCCTAGCTTATATACCTGTGCCAGGGATGTGTGGGAAAGGTGTAAATAGGCAATTTAATTTCATACCGCTTGAACACGATCCCATTTTTTTCACCAGTCACTGCATCGGATGCTGTTTTAACTCTTTCAGGTAAAGCTCTTCAATTTATCAATCACTTTCACGAACTTATAAAAGCGAGCAATACTTCGTCACGGAACGACCAGGAATCGCCGCTCACGTCGTCACATCGTCACGGAACGACCAGGAATCGCCGCTCACGTCGTCACATCGTCACGGAACGACCAGGAATCGCCGCTCACGTCGTCACATCGTCACGGAACGACCAGGAATCACCGCTCACGTCGTCACATCGTCAAGGAACGACTAGGAATCACCGCTCACGTCGTCACTTCGGAATACTGTAAACCTCCTTTGATATTTCTTCGTTTGTGACTTGTTGCGGAAAGGTTGTGCAGTTTTGATTGATTTGGGCCTCATTTCCACCAGAGCCTCAACGTGAGTCATAATAGGCTCCCCCGTAGGGCGCGACGGGTTGTGCAGTTATGTTCGTTCATCTATGGAAGTAAGATGCACGTTACCGTTGATACTCGCTCCCATTTCCTCAGTTACTCGTTGCAATGAGCTTCATAAGGCTACTCAATCTGATTTTATGTTTTTTGTTTATTATTATACGTATTTTTGAATTGTGTATCTACACATACATAGATTTAGGATACCAAAAAATAACAATCCGTAGTTTTACGAATTTAGATTTTTCTTCATTTATTTTTTAACCGTGTATACCATTCCAAAATCCCGCAGCGATCACAAAAAAAAATAAAGAAGGCAGTCAGTTGTACAGCAACAGATCATCCAGCAAGCGACCCTTCTGTATCACCCCCCCCCCCTTCCCCCAATAGCACTGCAGCCAACTCACTTCCATTATTGGGCCAGGCGTGGGGGCTGCACTGGGAGTTGCCGCGGTAGCTGTCCTGGCACGACAGGAACGGGCCCAGGAATCCGCCAGCCAGCCCTGAGGGTGAGGGGAGGGTCAGAGGCTGCCGAGATTGAGCCGAGGGTAGGCTGAGGAAAGTTTTAGGAACGTAATAAGGGAGTTGGAGCCGTGCCACGCCCCTGAGGAGCGATGACGTATTCCAGTGTTACTTGACAGGATGTCTCGTGATCACTGTTATTTTCAAGAGGCCTGTTCCATATATATA
>SDVV010019171.1:0-13592 GCA_016164225.1 Gammarus roeselii | reverse complement strand
TAAATATTTTTAGCTATGAGTGAGTAAGAAAAATGTTCACCTAACAGTGAAAAATCCTACCAAGCTAGTTTCGAAAAATCTGGATGTTGCTGCTTTCTGTCCACAACAGCTGAAATAATTCATTATGTACATTCATGGATAAAGAATTAACAATGTAGACAGAGGAATACAAATTTGGGCGTGAATTCTCGAGGTAGACAAACACACAATTGTTGGCAATACTGTAGGGGAGCGCTGACAACATATCATTCAGGTTCAGCTTAAATCTGCTAACAGACATGGACTCCAAAATATGACTTCCAATGTTTCTTTCCAGTTGTAGCTTACACATAAACGTACTTGTTACTCAGAGGTGCATCACGATTATCTTGATGAGCGCGTATGGTGGAATGATGAGGACTAGGGAAAAGTGTTTCAGTTCGACACGTTTAATATTTTCGTCTTAGGTTTTGTTTCTTCCGTGGGTCGCCGAGTGCGTACAGGATGCAACACCGACTGTCACAGAAAGATGAATGAACTAATGATCCAAATCCATGCAGAACAACGCGTCCAATAGCAGTGCTCAATTGCTTGTAATTTACAAATGATGTACCATGAAGTAACATGATAAATTTATAATAATAATATTATTATTATTAAGACAAAATGCATGTTAGTAGCTGGTTTTGGAAAGCCACGTAACGTTTTCCTAGACTCATAATAATGTGGTTCTGAGCTTTGAGCGGATAAGAATAGATGGAGTCGAGTTATCATGAGATGTAATAATTGTTTTTATTATAAAGATCTGTTCAGAATATTTATTAATTTAAATTAGAGTAAATATTGGTAAATATTTCTTGTGGAAGTGAGTATTAAAAAAACTGACAGCCCTAATGCTAGAGATTGTTCCTATCGAATTCTTATTAAATGTTTGTTCCAAAAAAATTATTAATAAAATCTTTAAAAAATGCACGCATTATGCGCATTTTGCTGATGAATTTGAAAATCATACATTCATCTTGCGGAAATATGTAATGAAGCAAAGTTGTATACATCGGAAATCAAGATCTTTGTCGGGATACCTGAAACCTTTCTCGGTGAACCCAAAATTGTAAGGGCTTTGCGAGGAAGGGAGACATCGTTCCCGCTAAAATTATTTCCGCACATGCGCACTATCGCCACTTCACTTCACCTCACTGTCATGGCCGGACACTGCCATAACCGCTAAAAATCTTTCATCACACGTGTTTTCTACCTAAACGATGTTCCAGCCCTCACGCATTTTCCGCCACTTCAAAATCTGCCACTGTCATATCTGCCACTGTCTTTACACCTGAACAGGCGTACCAACCTACTGGATTTCACTTTAATGAAACTTCAATAAAAAAACGCTAAAAAATGGCATTACGTACCCTAGAAAAATACGAATGTTTGCCCCGCGGGTTAGAAATACGTACCTTTGCCCCGCGGGTTAGAAACACGTACCCTAGGTTGGGTTAGGTTTGGTAGGAAAAGTTTCATTAAAGTGATAACCAGTAAAATGGTACGACTGGTGGCTGATTCTGAAGTGGGCTGAAACAGAGGTTAGGCAGAATGTTACTGGCAGATATGACAGTGGCTGGTGTGACTGAGGAACGCTATGAATGTTCGCTGTTAAAAAATGGTACCGTAGGTAGGTAGTCGGAACAACTTGTGGCTGAAGAGGCAGTTGGCGGAGATGAAAGGGGCTGATCTGACGTTAGCTATAAAAGAATTTAGCGTCAGGGATAGCGACCCGCGAGGAAATGGGTGGCCGGAAACTCTACGCAAGGCGATTGGTAACCTCGAAGGTGCAACCATCTGCCTTGAGGGGGCAACAGCTTGTAAATGTCCTTGTACTGACATGACCAGATTTTTGATCTTGGTTATCTCACGGATAGGTACTAGTTATTTAAAATTTTCAATCCATGAAACTTTCGTCTTCCTTTTTGTTCCATTTTCCTTGAGAAACGTGTACGATTATAGGCAATACCGCAAAAAAATAGGTGTGTCCCACATTAAACCTGGAAGCAATCCATGAAAAAATCAAACTTAAAATTGGTTTCTCATTCGCAATACTCTTCTCCGCACTATGCGAATTTATTCCCGTAATTAGCACGATATTCTTCAATGTATATTAATGTATATTATTTGGGTCAACATTGAGCAGTGGCCGTTTTATCAAGGGAATACAACTAAAAAATCCACTACAGAATACATACGTTTCTGGACCGAGAACAAAACACCAATGTAATGCCATAGACCTTGCCAAGACCAATTCAATTCGTTACACTTATTTACCTGAATAAGTTTCAATTCATTTAGTCATCCTTCAAGTCTTTGTACGGTTATTCTTTTTGAGTTAGTTCTCTTAGGCAAATTCACAAAAAAAAAGTAATTCAGATTTTTTTCTCAGCTCTATACTGCTTAACTCTTGTTCTCGTTATCATGATTACTCCAGAGCTCATGTTCCTTTCTCCCCCACAGGTTACGGTCAACTGCTCCCCTGTGCCCCTGACTGCAGACACGAAGACGATGGAGCGCTCTACCCCAACCCACGGGACTGCACCAAGTTCTTCCAGTGCGCCTACAACATTGCCGTGCCGCACAAATGCCCTGACGGCTTATTCTTCAATCCGGTTGTACAGGTTTGCGATTTCCCGGATAGTGCCGGATGCGTTCCAGATCTGGATGCCGATTGCAGTGACGGAAAGACTACCACCGTTGCTCCCGTGTGGACAACAACGGTAGATGCTACTCCTACCGCAGCTCCAAACACTACTGCAGGTGCTAGTACAACAGGGGTTTACACAACCAGTAAAGTCCTCGTCACTACCGTATATCCATCTACCACTAGTGATGTCGGAACCGTCCCCACTACTATTACCGCTACTCCTACCGCAGCTCCAAACACCACTGCAGGTGCTAGTACAATAGGGGCTTCCACAACCAGTAAAGTCCTCGTCACTACCGTACATCCATATACCACTAGTGATGTCGGAACCGTCCCCACTACTATTACCGCTACTCCTACCGCAGCTCCAAACACCACTGCAGGTGCTAGTACAACAGGGGTTTACACAACCAGTAAAGTCCTCGTCACTACCGTATATCCATCTTCCACTAGTGATGTCGGAACCGTCCCCACTACCAACCAACCTCAGGGAACGACCACGGTGGTTTCTGGCTCCACTACAACCGACGGCGGGGATGATTGCGTGCCTCCTTGCCCTTCCGACGAAGCCTTGTATCCTAACCCTCGTGACTGTGGCACTTATTTCCAGTGCGCGTTTGGAGTGCCTCACCTGATGACGTGTCCTGAGGGTCAGGAGTACGCAGCTGCCCTGGAACGATGCGACTGGCCCGAGGTGGCGGAATGCACAGCAGGGCCGGACAGTCCCTGCGTTGCTGTGACCGCCCCTCCTCAGACCAGATAGTCTCTGCTTTACCGATACCATCCCTTGGGGATAGTCCCTGCGTTACTGTGACCATCCTTCGAGGACAGTCCTTGCGTTACTGTGACCATCCTTCGCGGACAGTCCTTGCGTTACTGTGGCCATCCTTCGCTGACAGTCCTTGCGTTACTGTGAGCGTCCTTCCCAGCGTGCACTTTAACGTCGACGCAGAAGAACGGACTTCAGATTGTCACGCTTTTACATGAAGAACGTTTCTTCAAGAATTGTTTCGTTCAAATAAACATGTATTTAAGTTTAACCTAGGTCCTGTTTCAGAACATTGTAATATTATTCGGTAATTAATCCTTTATCATGTTCCTCATCATTTATTAAATAGAAAATCAGACAGTGTGTTCCTACTTTCAAATTCAAGTAGTTAGCGTTTTGGGGTTTGAATTTTTAAAATTGAATCTGTGAAATATATCGATAAAAAATATATTTTGTTTCTTCTAAATCTCATAGTAACGTATTCGATAAATTTGTTTCTGATTCCAATTAACATCTGTCCAACTTTATAAATTTTGGAATTAAGTTGTACAGTGGGAATATATTTGATATTCTTCAGTAATCCTTCAATTGAAAATACAGTCACAATTGGAGTTTTTGTTAAGCTACCGCGGAAACCATCGAGCAATCAACAAAATATGCCTCAGGATTCCCAAATGAAAGTATATGGTCCAGGTTAGGATGGCAATCCTGTAAACAACGACGATCATAATTACTCAGGGATTGCGGGCAAAGAGTTTTGACATCACTATAGATATGCTTGGCAAACAAATCATTGAGATTCGTTAGAACTAGAAGAGGAGTTGTACTTTTCTATTCAAAAATTTCTGCCACGGAATTCGGTCTGAGATAAACGATGTTAACCTAACAAATTTTCGTACACGGATTCTCTTTTCACGCATCCTCTAAGTTATGTTGAATTATTATGCACGACCTAAAAGTTGGAATGGACATAACTGATCAATGTTAAAATGTTGGGAAATATCTTCACTCAAACAATGTGTCATCGATATTATTCATGTCCATTTATAAAAAAATCGGAATAGAGTTAGCCTTGGATTTAATGCTACATCAAACTTTTGTTTGATGTAGCAGCTGGGAATACTATAATGTAAACTCAAATAGATTTTTCAAGTCGGAGAGTAGAGTGAGGAAATTTTAAAGTCAATCTCAGGAATGTTCATGAAACCTATTCGTCGTGAAGTGTCAAAATATAACTCGGTGGTGCAACAAGTTATCTATAAATCCTTCTTTAGTTACCCAGAATTCGTGAGTTGCACATTTATCCACAATATTATGGAGGAATCGTGTTATGCGAAGCCAATATAAACGCAAAAATATTGAAGATGCTCTAGGTTTGTGATGGTGTGCAATTTTAGAAGGTAACAAATTAACCGTCAATTCAATAGTTGGCAGATTTATTTGAATGCTTGAGTGTCCCATTGAATAAGATCTACAAGTTTTGCACCTATTTTTTTATTACAGTTATCCTGGAAGAGTCGTTTATATTTTATTTTTAATACGATGCAAATTCTTTCAATATCTATTGAAGTACTCAAAAAAGTGTAATAAGGGAGAAGAATTTGTATTGGTTTCTTAAACTGAAAATGGAAGAGTCGTTGCTCAAACCATCAATCTCGAATACCAATATCATAAACTCAAATAAATATTTGTGTTCTAACCTGGAACCTAAGCTCGTTCACCTTTAAAATGTGTCAGGACCATTGAATCCACTTCATCTTTTATCATGCCCTAACGTGCACATGAAATAGTTAAAAGTTCAATTATGTTGACGCAAGGCCAAAACAGCGATTTGGACAATCGCAAACACGTTTCGCAAGTGCAACATGTGTCTCAGATGAATTTATCATCATTTTCTATATCAATGTTATGATGAAGTACCTCGAGCGCGAAGACTATACTCAAAAAATGAGAAAGACTTATTACAAAGTATATATGTATAACCTAACGCCTCTGCTCGCACCGTATCCGACGCTATACTAAGGCTAGTACCACGAATGCCATACGGATGAGGGTTTGTCGTGCGATTGTCTTACGGCTGAGGTTGTCTTGCGATGGTCTTACGGCTGAGGTTCTCGTGCGATTGTCGTACGGCTGACGTCGTGCGATTGTCGTACGGCTGAGGTTGTCGTGCGATGGTCGTACGGCTGAGGTTGTCGTGCGATGGTCGTACGGCTGAGGTTGTCGTGCGATGGTCGTACGGCTGAGGTTGTCGTGCGATGGTCGTACGGCTGAAGTTGTCGCTCGGTTTTCATCCTGATGAGGGAATCCCGCGATTGTCGTATTGACTATAATTGAGTCGATGCACGACAGTCTGGGGATTCCCCTCTTAAAACATTTCTAACACTTTGCAAATTCAACCCAGGAGAGGTTTGAGTCCACATAAGACTGAGACGCTAACTCAATGACCAATGCTCCCATGACCAATCGCTCCCATGACCAATCGCTCCCATGACCAATCGCTCTCATGATCAATCGCTCCCATGACAATACAAGAAACAATGTTGAATTGCGTTCTCAATGAACTGGAAATTACCTCCAATTGAATATCGAGTATAAATGAATTTTGGTTTCGTGCCAATTATTTTACGCTAATAGGCAATTCTTAAATTTTAAGTTTGAGTATATTTAAAAAAAAACTATTCTCCCAGGTCATCTAGTGTGCGATAGACTTTTTCCCCAAACTGATGGTAATGAAGTAACCTTTTATTTTTATTTAAAAAGGCGGTTATGCACACGACAACCGATTTGAATTTCTTAATTAGCACATTGCAACTTTCTTAGATTAATAATACTCAATAGAGACAAGCAAAATTAGTTGACCTGAATGCTAAGCATCAGGTTAGTGCAAACAAGGAATGCTCTAACAATTTTGTGGATTAACTTTTGTCCTGTTTAAAGGATTTCCCTTCCTTTGCGCTAAAACCACGTTTCAAACTTGAAATGGCCTCATCTTGATGAACATAGTAAACTTTGCTATGCCAAAAAGGCAATACAGAGTAACTTAGATTCCCTCTCTGTGATCTCACCTTTAAAACCGAACTGATTGTAATTCGGACTAAAAATGACCTCATCATTCTAACTGGAACACGAACTTTTTATACAAAGAAAGATGAGTAGTAATTTTTTGTACTAATGAGATTTCACTATAAATATCGATTTGTTGAATTTCAACTTATCATCCTTAATGGTTCAGCATCTGTCAAATCGAGAATGATACGACAAGATTTACTTGTACATTTTCAGCCGTGATCTCATGGAAATGATTGATTTGTTTACATCTGGCTGCTCGTGCCAGAATACAGCTCTAAACTGCCGACTTTGTTTACACTATAAGCAAGTGTCGAGCATTTCAACACTGAGTTTCCATAAGTGACTGACTACAACACGGTTTCGGATGGACCATATAGGGATTTTATTTATTAAAATACATCATGTGTTTAAAATTACAACTTATTTATATCTCACATATACGTAATTAGATAAGAGGACGCATACTTCATGTGCATAGCATTTCACCGGTAAAGGTGCTGACATTTTATCTGTGAATGCTTCGGTCTTCCCAGGACAAGCAGACAGAACGTCAGATCGTTCTTTCACTATACGTCAACTATAACTCCCGTATGTCTACCTGCCCATATTGTTAAAACACATCTCCATAACTATTAAACAGATACACATTATCCTCCAATAGCTACTTTCCATCTGTGTCCTTTCTTCTCCCCATTCCAGGGACACGAGACCCAAAAACGGACCCAACCTAGAAGGCCTGCAGTTCCCAAGCTCCGACCACCACAGTTCGACATCACTGCCGGCAGGCAGTTCCAAGCTTCTTAATTTAGGTCTATACGGTAGCTCGAGGAAATAGTTTATTTGCCGACTTACATGTGACGCAATATTTACGTTCATACTCCATTGCGCTTACGAAAAAAATACGTTAGCTATATTTCATGGAATTTTTCTTGAAATATCTGTAAAAATGCAAGTGTTATTTAGAATTCAGGGAATGGTTGCAATACTGGACAAGCCGTCGTGCATCCGTTATCTCCTTTTGTTCCATTCATGTCTGAAGTCGCCTTTAAAATGCCATCTCTTTCATTTATTCTTATTATTTCATAGACTGTGGCTCAACATACTTGCCATCGCTTCCCCAACCATTCCGTTCATTTGCACATTGAACAACCATTGCAGCAGAACGCAACCTTGTCTCCATCCCACTCCAACGGGAAACCATTCAACATTAACTCATACACAGGCTCTGCTGGCAACTATGTCTCAGTCCCACTCTAACGGGAGACCATTCAACATTAACTCATACACAGGCTCTGCTGCCAACTATGTCTCAGTCCCACTCTAACGGGAGACCATTCAACATTAACTCATACACAGGCTCTGCTGCCAACTATGTCTCAGTCCCACTCTAAAGGGAGACCATTCAGAATTAACTCATACACAGGCTCTGATGCCAACTATGTCTCAGTCCCACTCTAAAGGGAAACCATTCAACATTAACTCATACGCAGACTCTGCTGCCAACACTGAATGAAAACCTGAACTATTCCAAAGTGATGGACGGCATCTCAATGCGCGCGGGAAAACGCATTTCGGCATCCTACTCAGTATTGCAGTAGAAACGTTTCACACCAAGAAGCGGTCCATGATGAGCACAAGAAGAGGATCGGGAAGCGACGTCACCCAAGAAACTAACGGAAACATCTAACAAGGGACCAAAATGAGCAAAAACAGGAGCAAGTATTCGAACAGCTACCAGAGCAAACAACCGAGAAAAGAACTGGGTCAGGCAGCAGAAGAGACTACGGTAGTAAATAAGGCTACTCTCGGCGTAGTTCAACAGAAGACATGTCATCCAAAACTGATAGGAGTGGAAAAATAAAAGTTGTTTTAGGAAATGTACAGTCACTAATGCCCAAGATGGATCTTCTTCAAGCCATAGTGGAAGCGAACAAAAATGACAGAGTTGGAGTCAACTAATCGTGGCTGGACAAGAATGACCGGAATCTCCAGGCAGAAATAGGACTTCGAGGACTCAGGACCTTCAGTGTAGAAAACCTTCTCCAAGCAAGAGGGGAGGAGGGTCAGTGCTTATGTCAAAGAAACCCTTCCTCCAAAACTTCTCAGAGCAATAGCAACAACATCTCATGAGGTAATCCAGGTCGACATTAAGCGCTCTGATCATATAATACAGAAATTTGTACTAGTATACCGAAACCCAAGAAAAACAGTATGCGATGAAGATGTTCTCGCTGACGAATTGGACAGTATAATTTCTTCATCCTATGAGAGTATCTTAATCGGGGATTTCAACCTGCCTGACAGCAATTGGACAACACTGGAATCTGCACTACGGGGCGGCAGGTCTATACAACTCGTCAACAATAACAACCTAAACAGTTCGTGGAAGAACCAACTAGAGGGTCTAACATCTTGAACCTTGTTCCATCGACTGAAGAACAACTAGTTGAACAGTTGAAGAAAAAAATGGTGATCACCATACCATTGAATTCCAAGTCACAACCAACCGAACAAAGCGAGAAGCAGCAAGGTATAACTAAAAATTTTGGAGAGATAATTTTGATGGCTTGAATGAAGAAATCACAATCATAGACATCGAGTACCAGTTCGATGGAAGAACCGCTGATGAATGCTTTGTGTATCTTTGAGATAGGGTAGTGCAAGCAAGCAAGCGATACATCCCGGAGAGAAAAGTACAGATAAACAATTCCTCTTGACTAAATAATGAAGCTCAAGAAGTAATTGCTAGCCGACAAACATTGTACTAAATTGACAAAACTAATCCAACACCGGAGTCAGAACAAGCGCTTGAGCGAGCTGGTAGAAGAGTGAAAAGAGTGGTCAGAAGCACCAAGAGAAATAAGGAAAAAAATGTTGCTGAATTGGCTAAACAAAATCCAAAAGGATTTGATGCATATGTGGATGAGAGACGTGTTGTTCGTGACAGCATTAGCTCTCTGCGAAATAGTGCATGGGATCAAAATTCATCCAATGCCGACGTGTTTATGATACGTCGCCGCCCTTCCGCCCACCGCGTAAAAACCGGTTCCGACCCCGCCCGCATGACTCCGGCAAACCCCCTCCCCACCGCTTATTAAGCCCTATCTAATTCCTTCGCATTTGCGTTCTTGCATCTATTGTATCTACTTTGGCTGCTGTTTATTATAAGCAGATTCTAACAACTTTTGGAGAGGGACATCATTGACTCTATTTAGAATTACGGCATCCTCAAGTACAATACGGTGTCTATTCACCACAGTGTAATTTACCAGAGTTCCCCTGATTTCGAGTTTTGATGCCGAACATGAATAGAGCTCATATTCAATAAGGGAGTGGCTCATGATTTGAGGAGTTTTTTGTGACCAAATGTATCGAGAGCGGTGAGGGGATCAAATCCCGACTCAACAGCCTGTTCACAAAAACGTTAAGCATGAATGATTTCCAATTTTAATAATTTTGATAATACTTTTAGCTCAATAGGCTTTGAAAATGACATGAACTACATTGTTGGTTATTAATTAATATATGTTTTACCTTGTACATCGCAGTGTTTCCGCATGTTTGTAAAAATAATTCTACCGAAAATTTTAAAACAGAAACGCTATGACATTTGAAATTAATCGGAGGCTTTGTAAAATACTGGCATTCCTGGAGTTACACAGATATTTAAGATTTCCTAGTTTATTCTAGTTATTCTTTAAAAAGTGACAGAATAAACTTCACTGTCTTTAAAAAAAAAAAATTCATAAAAAGACGGAACTTTGCTCCTGTCAATTGCTAGCTCTGTTGACCTCGCTCACGTTCTATCGCACACGAAAATACACATTTTGGCGAGCGAGATGATCCAGCAGCCAACAAAACGACCGCTTTAGTTAATTACTCGATGGAATAGTGCAGGTTCATGAAAAGTGTGAGCACACACAATTTTGTTACAAGGTTCTTTTCAAGATGAATATGTGTGAATCTGTTGAAGTGTAAATATGCTGTATAAACAGGGTAGGACGTCCTATTGGCTCTCATCGCATTGTTAATAACCCTTCAATATCTATCATGATACTGCCGATAGAAGGAAACGCTTCATCGTAAACATTGGACACGATAAAAATTAGGAATGGATTTAAGTTTATTGAAATGACCGTGATTTTTTTTTCCATTATTGCCATTGAATAATTTATTTCCGGCGTCTAAAAAATCACTAAAAAAATTAGGGTCTCATCAATGTTCACCTCTTTCTTCAATGTTTCTTAATGCACCGACTGTACCATGATGATAGAAGAATTGCTGTGCAGGCCTAATATTCTATACAATAATGCGAGTCGACAACGATTAGAGGGTACTCTATCGTGTGTTGACATTACAGCGTGTTGAGTGGGCCACCTTTCAGCTCTATTCTGATGGGAGTGATCGTGATGGATGTTGCATGATAGTACAAAAATTCAAAATAAAAGTGAGGAGAGGGGTTCCCGCTTCTCACGTCAAGCGATGTTGAATTTTTGCCTGTATAAATAGAGATACACTTGTAAGGCAGATATTCTAGAAATGTAATTTACTCTTTTTATGCAATATAACATGACAACTATCTGTTATTCATCGGTGTCATTTTTTCAGTTCATATACTCAAATTCATCGGTGTCATTCAATTTTTTCCAGTTCATATACTCAAATTTCCTCTTGTCTCGTTCATGTAGAAACCTGACTAATTATCCGACACTCTTTTATATCTAATTGAAATGTTTTTTTCGTGACTACACAGCTTGTTTTTAAATGTATCCTCGTAAGTCAAACATCAAGTTTGCAAATGTACTGTACAACCTCATATCGGACATTTACAACTCTCACTATTCACATCAAATGTAGTTAAAACATCAAATTGTCATGATTAGAATTGATTGATAGGTTTGGGCCTCATTTCCACCAGAGCCTCAACGTGAGTCATAATAGTCATGATTAGAGAAATTCTGTTCACCATACTTAGTTTACTTATTTTTCTGGAATCAATAGTCCGACGTACCGTCCTCATCTGTGGTGACATATCGAACAATAGAAAGCTGAGAATGTTCATCAACAATGTCCCTCAATTGGTTGATTGGTGAGATATATTTATTCACTAATATCAGTAATAAGTTAATATGCCGAAGATGAAGAAGGGGCAATGATGGATGGACATTAGTTTAAGTTTTTTCTTGCTTCACAATCCGGCGCAACAAATGAGTTTGCGCAGATTGGTTGTCAAAAACGCTTTCTAAAAACTTACCTCCGTGATGAACCTTTACTAAGTTCCACGATAAAGAAAATATTTACAAAGATTCCCAATAAATTTTACTGTATAAGGAGGCCGTTCTGAACATCGTTTAAAATTCGTCACTGTGAACCTGTGGAGCCCCCCATGTGGAATCTCCCATAAGGATTGTGCGTAAAGGAATTGAACTATCAGTATTGGATACTTGTGATCGTACGTTGTTGTTCCTTGTAAACCTGTCAATTATTGATAGTTATTTGCTATGCTAACCTGGGAAAGTGACTGATCTCCACCGCTGTCGCAACACGATGCAGATCTTGAAGCATTTTACACCATAACGGTCACAGCCCTCCTTATCGGAGTCCCATCGTGGGGAAAGATACTGTAATTTAAAACAATTTTAGAGCAACTTTTCCAGATTTACCTGGCAAAAATTGGTCAACGAACCGTGAAAATGTAATCTGTTGCTGAATTTTGTCAAACTTTGAGGAGTTTTGGCCAACAGCAGCAGCTGTCAAGTGGCGAGAGAAGGTATATCTGCTGCCGCTTAGAGGTAAAAGGGACTACTCGCCCCGCAGACTGCAGCCAAACGTGCTTCGACAACAAAAAGCGCTGAAATTGTGCATCATCATCTTCTTTTGCCCCACGGACCGAGTGATTTCTAGCCAGGGTGAACCCAGCGAGAAATCCTGAAACCATGAAGATCTTCACTACTCTCTTCGTATCCTGTCTGCTTTCAGCCTGTAAGTGGATTTGTCTACTTGATTATCTTACCTAAGGGGGAAATTTAGTTTTAGTGGGAATGCAATTTAGGAAAAAAAGTCTCACTAATGATTTTTTGTAATCTTATTGCTGAAGATAACTTTTTTTGGGTGGACTTGGCTATAAATTGTTTGTTTGAAAAGTGTTCATGGGAATGAAGAGAGACATGCCATCTGCAGTAGGAATTTAAAAATGAAGAGGGAATTAAGCTTCAGGAAGTCGTCCAACCCGAAAGCCAGTAAACAAACAGAGAGAAGAACGGAAGAACAACGAGGAAGGAACAAATTAAATATTGTAGCAGAACAAGTAATCAAAATTTTATTTGTGAGTCAGAAAATGACGGAAGTTGGGGCGCTCATCAACCTAGAGCGGAATTTCTTGATGCATTTGTGATTGGGAGTCGATCAAAAATTATAGCTGAAATCTAATGCGTTTTAAACCTAATCTAATACTTGCGAACAAAATATTTCCAATGATTTTAAAAAACGTTCTCAAGGTTGAAGTGGGGGATTCAGGGGGAGAGGGAGTAGAAGGCTAGGGTGATGGCAAGTGGTTGTGAGGGGATTCAGGGGAGAGGGAGTAGAAGGCTAAGGTGGGGGCAAGGGGTTGTGAGGGGATTCAGGGGGAGAGGGAGTAGAAGGCTGGGGTGAGGGCAGAAGATAGTGAGGAGTGTGTGAGTTCAAAATATGAGCTGGTTTGCACTTTTATTACGATTTTACAGTTACTTCTACTTCTACTTCCACAGTTTTCCAGTTGCAGCAATGATAGATAATATTTGGAATTTCCTGAGACTATTTTTCGTTTTGACGTAAAACAACGAAGAAAAAATAAAATGGTCGTTTAAATTTTGATTATTGAATATTTGGACGACCTGATCTGATAATACATTAACTTCTCTGTTCTCTGAAGGTCCACATACTTGCAATCAGACGTCCCAACGGCCCGCAATCTTTTAATATTTATTTTTTACTTTGTCATATTGTCTAGGAGACAAAGGTCCCAACCGGTGACCTTTGTCTCCTATTCAAACAAAATAAAAGTATTGTATTTGTTAGAAATAAATGTTTACTTATTCATAT
>SDVV010019170.1:0-13592 GCA_016164225.1 Gammarus roeselii | reverse complement strand
CTCCCCTTTCCCAGCTTCCTGGAAATTTCCACTACTCGCTGTTTGTCAGATGAATTTCCCCTGTCGTTTATAGAGCAATTCTTTATAAACAAAGTAGCCCCTGTTTTGGGCGTAAGTCATCCTAAGGTATACATATAACATTGAAATAGGTAATTTTTATGGTATGGTAATGTTTTATTTTCGGTAATGTTGTAGTTTTTTGTGGATTGAAAGTAAACCATGTTGTGTGTCCTGAGTGTCCGTGCGTATGTTGTTACCAACCGGCGAGCTTAAAGATGATCGCCCCACGGGAAATAAGCCTGAGGCAGTCAGTGTTCATGAAACCGTGACCGGTGTCGTTCGTGACGTTGCGCTCATGGATGGAAAACCCCAATTTTGGATACCACCAATTTTGACGACCCCCGACTAGTTTAAATATAGGTCTTACTGTAGCTGTAGAGAGCGTAACTAACCCTGCCAGTTAGAATGACGCAGTTTTAGTATAATGTTAGGTGCATAGCACTATACCGTTGACGACAGTGTATTCAAGAAAGGAAGCCACATGAAGCGGACATCAATTCGTGAAGACCAAAATCCCAGTAAGTTCCCATTGTATCAGTGATGTGTTGAATGTATGCCCAATTGTTTAAACTCAAAGATGCGATTAGTTGTCGATTCCATTAAAAGTGTGTAAAGTGCTGAGGGAAAGGAAACAATTCCCACAAGAGTTACCAGTTGGCAAAATCAAAACGTTAAAGTTAAAGTGAGCTTCTGTGAGCGGTAATAATTCAAGTGAACACAGTGCTTTCACTTTTAAGGCACTAATCTGACTCTAAATAATTTGATCAAAAATGATTGAATAATATGAAATGAGGTTGAGTATTATGGCAAGCACCAAATATCAGACACAGTGTCAAGGACAGAGATATTCAGGAATTCAATCTCTGGTATTGTGTAATTTTAAATTCCCAACTTAACTGAGAGAAGACATCCGAGGTAATATAGAAGAGGAAAAAAGGGAGATAGAAAAGCCGGCATAAAAATCAAGGACGCTGTTGCTTCACAGCGGGTAATCTTTACTGGTGCTGCTTTTACAATTATGGAAGCAAGGCCACGAGTTTGTCTCAAGGCTCGCCAGCAGGAGGTTGGCGTACAAACGGAGGTAGAGTTCCTTTTCTATGCCAATCCGCAGCATAAAGTGAAGGCTGCATACAAAAAATGATTGGCTGAACCAAATATGCTACATGGGAGATAATTACACACCATTCTGCCTTCCCCATACAGGCAGACAGATTGGGTGCATGTAGTAAATTAACATAAAAGTAGAAATAGTATACTTCTATGGGTGTAGCTACCAGGACTAAAATGAGAGGCTTAAGCTCCACAATTTAAAAATTACATCCAATATAATTTGACTGTTATGTTTGTTATTAAGAATTACGAATGCATAATTCTCCTCCGACTTCGATGTATGGTAGTTGTAGGATATTTGAACCTAATTGAAAATATGTTATTTACACTATATATAAGCACGAGCCAAGGTAGAGGTGCTACTCAGACCTAAAGATTGCTACCATGCGAGCAAATACCAATTTGAATATCCTATAATAGCCTTGGGCCGAGGAATTTCCTATAGCTAGCTGCAACTGTACATTTGTGTAAGATTGAAATCCTGCATCGAGGTGGATACAAGGAATACCCTACTGTAGAAATCTATAATGTCATTATTAGTCTGCTCTAGATTTAGAAACCTAGTGTGAAATACTGGAGTAGGCACATAGTGGAGTAGGCACAAAGTGGAACTCCAACCTGTCTTCTGTGGAACTATTTGGGGTTCCAAGGTATAGCCTTTGTTGTGATTTTTAAAGGTATTTTATCACAGCATCTATGGAAGGCTTAGCTAAATGTTAGCTAATGAAACCAAGTATGATTGGCACAGAAAGTAAAGTGCTATCCCAAAATCTGGTAAGGGAACAGTGAAAATTGTCGGACCTAGCCTACCTAGCTAGTTGAATAAGCCTATATCATTAACACGTAATGTGTCACTTTGAATCAGTAACATTCGCAGGGCCGTGGTCACAACACACACGGTTCCGACAATTTAAATACATATGTTCCAGAAAAATAACATGATTCAAACAGAAGCAGCCACACTGTGTGTTGCTTGATCAAACTCCGAAGAGTTAAGAAAGCCCTCTCGGGTGTTTATCTGGGAAGGCGTTGTTGCCATATTTGTCTCTAAGTTTCGAACTGAATCATTTATTCCTTCTGATGAATATGTTTCATGTTTTTTTGTGCGTGGGTATACGTATTTAATCAATCAAAATAAATATTTATTGCACTGCCATTATGGTTGGAAGCAGTTTTGTTACAGCTGAACGGAAATGTTGTAGCTGCCTACAGGGAGATGCAAACAATGAGATCAAAAGAGGCGATTGCTTAGTAGCAATAGGTGCTTGTGGTGCACTTATAATGTGTTTAGTGTTATTAGGATAATGTAGGGTCAATTGGGAATCTCTACAATTATATCTACCGACATACACTTTCATTTAAATCTAAACTTAAGTGAAAAGTATCCTGATGAAGAAAATACTGCCTAATTGGATATAGCTATGTAGCTACCATTACATAAACATCTAAGCTGTTTATTTCGAGCGAATTCTATTCACATCGAAAACAATTATTTTGACCCCGAAAAACTGGTGACCCGCTTCCTAATAAAATACCCTACCTGCAACATTAGACAATAAAAAGCATGTCAGCATTGAAAACATTCAATCATAAGTGTGGACAGTGAAATCATAAATTTATTTAATAAAAACATGGCACAGGAAATCACGAAGGGGCTTATCAATTGTTTGCAACAGGACCAGTCTGTGACCAGTGCCTAGTTTGGTAGGATTAAACAGCCGTCTCGCATGCCCAGGCCAGACCAAAAAGTAGCCACCCATTGATGCAAAACTCAGCGCAGCCACATTAAGGTGTCAACAGTTTCTTCAGGCGTCTTGAAGAGTAAGTACCCGTAGATTAACGCAACTAATGCCTTTATCAGATCTATAAACAGGTAATACCTTCACTCGCACAACTCGCCAAGGTCCCGGCGCGCCCAGGTAGGAAGCCACTCTGCCCTACAGAATACAGCACATAGCTACACAGTTCAACATAACTTTAGCGCGCTTCAGTTCTAAGGGGTGAGTGATGTAGAGGACAAGTGTCCCTACAATTGGTATTAAGATAGACTGGTAAGCATTATCTTTCTCACGATGCTCATTCAAATGGACCGAATCATGGGAGCCGACATATCAAAAATGTAAGCTACAGACAAAACAAGTTTAAACTGCCCCGCTAGCGGCAACATTGAGTAAGCTTGCTGCAAGGCACCGAAAACCAAAACACTCATTCGATTACCATTTTTGGTGTGTGAGTTCCTTCAATAAAAACTGGCCTCTTACCTGGGGGCCCAGCTAGGCTACCCGGGGAGCACCACAAATGGGGATGACATGGCCACGAGTCAAAAGAAACGGTCCCTATTAGCAATGTCACAACATACCCTGGATCCAGCTATCGCAGTCATCCCGGCAGAAGGCGTCATTCTTGGATGCCAGGTTTAAGACCAAGCCGGGGCAGCCCAAACAATGGTACTCTACGATCGTTGTCTTCCAGTCCTGGTCGCCGGGGGAAACCACCATAACTGGCTAAGTTCCCCACTGCCGATTTGTTTGTCTTGCATTGTACAACAACCATAATTTACTTATCAATTCATGGGGCAAATAACCTGCCTTCTTATTCATTCCCTTTCTATTCTCCAGTTGCCATCACTTTAAAATCTAGTGAGTATCTGAAACTAAAAAAAAACATAGTAGCCACGGCCCAATACGAAAAATAATTCTATCCACCGACATGCTCTTTCATTTAAATCTATACCTAATCAAAAGATATCCTGATAAAGAAAATACCGCCTAATTTGATATAGCTATGTAGCTACCATTATATAAACATCTAAACTGATTTATTTCGAGCAAATTCTATTCACATCGAATACAATTCTTCTGACCTCGAAATACCCAACCATATTTAGTATACATACTACAAAGAAATCTATTAAATTTCGTCTGTTGGTCATCCAATCCCCCTTTCGTGCGACCTATAAATCGACAGTGATCAAGTACATCCAGCCAACCTTCTGAGTCAATTCAATTCGTCGTGCAAATCGCGTCCCCATACTGGGACCCCAGTCGGTAAACGAGAGGGCGAAAACGAACAGCAGGGTGCTAGGTCTAACTAGAGGGAGCAGAGCAAGCTCAACAGACAATTTTTATTGACCAAATTCGGACTAAGAACAGGTAAATTAATCGAATGCACGCTAGCCCTTGTCAGACAAGGGTCAAAATCAGACCTGCATTGTGTTAGTCTACCCTACTTAGAGTAACCATTATTGTCACCCATGAAAAATGCAGTGTTATGCTTTACAATTTAACAGTGCCTATCACATTATTATATAAGCTGTGCCCATCTCAACTTAACATTGTACATCACATTATTTCATGTAACCGGGCCCATCTTAATTTACCAGTGTCCATCATAATATTTCATATAACCGTGCCTATCTCAATATAACATTCTCCATTATTTTATTTTTTTATAACTGTGCCTTTCTCAATTTAACGTTTTCTATTATATTATTTCACATAACTGTGTCCACACAGATTAACTTGTATCATAGGTCCATCAGTGTCCGTGCTCACTCCACGTTATCTACCGCAGCCTTTCTATTTACTGCAAAACGTATTGTACGACGCTTTAGGTTGTCAACCCTACCCTCGCCTATGAAGTGTATTTTGAGCCTAGCGTCGTTTGATCTTATGCATCCGTTCAGTGATTATTGTAACCAATTTTATAAATTAATTCTCTTCGACTTACGTCCTATGTCCTCCTTTCGTACCGCCGTCATTCCTTTTTGTGTTACATTTTGGGCGTTATTCTGTTACGGTCACCATATATCAATCGTTCTACAATGTGTAAATAGTCAACCAATTTCCCATTCAAGCAATTGTTAATCGTGCCTTTATGCCGTTCATTAATTATTATACCAGCTACATGTCGTTTCAATTGTTTCTTCCTCACGATCTCACGCTCTTTCACGATACCGACCGATAGGGAAGGAAACACCAGCAAAAAATAATCCTTCCGATCCGAACAAGCATTATTTGGTGTCATACCAGCCGCGTAACGTCTCAATTTCACTTGCTTCAATTATAGCGACCAATCCATCCCACATTGCCTCTTTTTTCCTCTAAAAGCTCACCGGTCAGTCATGCGCTGAGCCCGTAGCTGGAGGCATGAGTACGACAGTAGATCAATTTAAGCCATCAATCATTTATTATCATTTTTACTTTATTGCGCTCTACTACAGGGCGATTTCGCGACCCTCATTCCATCATTCACACTAATTATTCTTTGCTTATTGTTGCAATGCGATACTTATAAATTCAACCTTTTTGAAAAAAAATATCATTCACTATTCAACGTAGCAAAATATCGTAAACCCACACTGGTGACCCAAACCCCCAAACTACTCAACGTTTGGAAGAGAACTCATAGCTATCTACTTATCCGTGCGACATTTCCGCCATACGATCGAAGAAACCACCTTCCTCGTTCTCTAACGCACAAACGACAGACATTCCACGTGAAACCCGTCATCTAAACTTCATCAGCATCTACACAACGCACATCAGACACCTTGCCAGCGCAGAAAATACAGTAGCTGATGCCCTGTCACGTGCAGACGAGGACCAACCGCCCGAGGATACAGGAGACGCAGAACACCCGCTCTGTTTGCCATACTCTACGACAGCGAGGTAACAAAACTCAAATGCGAACAAGAAAAGGACAGCGAACTCCAAGACATAATTGCGGATAAAACAACCTCAAGCCTCGAACTGCAAAAAGTAGACAGCGTCTACGGCTACATCCTACTAGGCATTGCTCGCCCATACATTCCCGTGAGCATGCTCAAATAATTATTCCCATACCTGGGACTACACCACCCAGAAGCAACTCTTGCAGTGCTACGTATTGACCAATATGAGCAGAGACATCAAAAACTGGACTACGCAGTGCCTATCTGGTCAAAGAGCAAAGGTCACACGGCACAACAGAACTCCAATCCAACCGATCTTCCCCTCAGAAGGAAAGTTTACCCAGATACACCTTGACCTCATAGGCCCATTACTTACAAACAAAGGCCAGCGCTACGTCATGATAGCAGTCGACAGGTACAGTAGATGGCCTGAAGTCACGCCCATACCTGATGCGACAGCCAACACAGTAGCGGACGCATTAATCGCGCACTGGGTCTCACGGTACGGCGTACCAGAGACCATAACCACTGACCGTGGGCTACAATTCGAAAGTCACCTTTGACACCAACTTACCCAGATCAGGGGAGCCGCGAAAATAGCAACGTGCGCTTACCACCCACAGGCCAATAGCCTGGTGGAACGCTTTCACCGCTGACTCAAAAATAGTTTTACAGCTCAACCCGGGCCTCACCGTTGGGTGGATCGGCTTCTTCTCACTTTGTTTGGTATCACAACAGCACTAAAACCGGTCATCGGGTACCACACAGCCGAATGCCTCTACGGCCTGAACCTCCGCTTACCTGGAGATCTTTTAGTAAAAAAAAACACAACAAAGCACAGCTGACCTCACGCAATACACCGACAGCCTCAAAGAAACATTGCGACAAGTCGCACCGGCGCAGTCACGGAACCAAACATACTCAAGCACATACATAGATCCCAGACGAGACCGTCACGCACGAATTTGTGCGCACTGACGCGGTGAAAACTCCATTACAACCCACCTAATGCGGATCGAACTCAGTGATAGAAAAACGCGTAAAATACTACAAAGTCGTCATCAATGGCGAGGTAGACATGTCACCGTCGACTGCCTCATAGCTGCGCACATCGACGAGCAGTATTTGTCAATACAAAACCCACGCCTACCCATCACCTACAAAGTCAGCAAGCCGCCACCAGAAGACGCACAAATTGTACACCCCACAGCAACACACCGTACAACACCCAACAGAACAAACCAGCAAACAACCCTACCAATTTACACATCTAACAACCATCAACGAAAAGGAGACTCCGATTCAAAATGACCACGGAGGCCTTATGCTCGTGATCGGGCAGAATCTACAAGATAACGTTCAGGTAGACTTAACACACCAATCCCAAGACTTTCCTACGACTTTCAGTCTGTTAGAGGAGTGATATAGAGTTCAAACTGTACAATTTTCGACCCCAAATACTCGTGCCGTAAAACGTAGAATTATCATTGCAATAAATAATACGTTAAAAAACAAAAACTATTCATTGGAAACTTGTAAAAAATGTATCTTAGTAATAAGATTGTAAATCGGCATTACAGTGCCAGGAATTCGCTCAACCAGGAAGGAATGGTATGCAACAGCGCAAGTGGAAACGAGTGTATGACGTAGTGATTGAGATCGAATGACTGGTTGCCACATTCTATTACAACCTTATGTTTTCTTGCAATTATCAACTATACGTGCTCTGTATAAACAATCCATCAGAAATGCAAACAATTAATTCAAATAACAATTTTTCACCGTGGCACGTAACGATGAAATATCCTAATAAATATGACAAACGTAAGCATCGATCGCAGCCCACAACACTGTGTGGAGCTACCCTCGAAACAACACTTTATAGAAATAAGTATTAAAATTGTATCAAACATTATGTTTTCGAACCTTCAAAAAGTTCAAGCTTAATATTTGGCAACAACCGACGCCGCTCATGAACCAGCGCGATGCTTTAACTCATTTTCTCGTTCAAACTCCTAGCAGCATCAAGTTTCTCTATTCCTGTGTATAGTTAGCAAACAATCTTCATCTCCTGCCGAGCTGTAGCTTCCGACCTTATGCCGAGTTCCGTATTACTCGTCTCCGTGTCTCAGGCCCATAAAGATCTGCGGTAATCCCGCACGCACGTCCCTTGGTGGTTCCTGTCGACCCCCTTCGTCTCAGCGTATGCTAATATAAGTACTTAACCATATTTAGTCTACATACTACAATTAAATCATTTAAATTTTGTCATTTCGTCATTCCAATCCGCCCTTGGGGTGGATAGATGATTATTTATTTCATAGGCCGTTAATAATTTATTTTAGAATCTTATAATTTCTTATTTCGTGGGCTCTATTATTTATCTGTGCTCTTTTTTCATGATGATCAATTTTTGATTTGTTATTTAATTACGTATCATTAGACGCCTGCAGGGGCCCTATGTGTACTAAGCGGTGTGTTAATTAGTCTAGTCCAACCTACGGTGGGAGAATTTGCGCTCTCCGGGCGCTAAATAAATGTCCGAGCACAGCTAGGCGTTTTGACGGGTATAAATTGTGAGGTAATGGGTATGTTGATCTTAGAGAGTGAAAGTCCTGAATAGCACTGTGCGTGGAGGAGACGAGGCGAGTCGAGGCAGGTTGAAGCTAGTGGAGACGAGTTGTTGTAGTTGCTTAGCCCCGGTTTCCACCAGCGGTGGTGGAAACATAGCCAGCGCACCGCCCGAAATCCTCGATACCCACCGACACCCATGTGTTGTGACAAGGGGAGCGGGAGATGATAAAGGGGTGACCGGCCTAGTAGAGTGGTAGAGTGTTTTATACTGCTATCTGGATTACCTTTGTGGGTTGCGTGGCAGTTAACAAATGGCCAACCGTGTGGTATAATTTTAATCGTTGACACCAGAACACTGAAACTGGCAGCATGTTTATGTCCTTCAGCCACACCGCAACGCCCTAACCAGATGCGTGCAGGGACAACGGAACAGGGAAGTTTTGTAGGAGAGAAATTATGGGGATTATTTACTAGTCCATGAAAAACAATGAGTGTGTGTGTTGTGGCCCTGGTGTCATGGAAGTGTCGATGGGTCTGGTGCCCGGGCAGCGCACAGGCTGCGTCCACGCCAACACCGCACAGACGGCGCAATCCCCAACGGAGAGGATATAAACAGGGTGGGTCGAGGGACTTTCGCTGGGGCCGAAGCCCCAGACGCCGCCACCGCAGTGAAGACGATTCGACTGGGGAGGCGAGACGAACCGAAGTTGGTCGAGATTAAGTGGCCCGGGGAACGGAGGGTACTCGTGGGACCCGGGGTTTCGGAAACCCGATGGACTCGGAAGATCAGGACCCTTTTGGGGTCCTTTGGGACACCTTTGAGACCCTTTGGGATCCCCTTGAAAAACTTTGGGACCCTCTTGAAGACCCTCTGAACCCCTACTTCCCCTTCCCACGCTGTGAAACCCATACAAAGAAAAAAATATGTGTGACATGCTCGAGTATAACAATTAGCTATTACAGTCCACAGATTACTGGCATAGAGGGGGAGAGCCGCCTCGAGTTAGCTCGAGGTGCGTCGAGATCAGTCGAAACCCGTTGAGGGGAGTCGAGTTAGGTGCGACGAGTCGAGACTGGCCGAAATGATTCGAGACATGCCGAGATGAACTGAGATGAGATGACTCGGGGACCCGGGGGACTTTGGACACCCGCCGAGATTCATCGGGCTCATTTGCGACCCGAGGACCTCTGCCCTCCCCATCCTATCCCCCTAAACAATAAGTGAAAAGTCAATAATCTGTTTAGTTTTTCAGCCCATGGTAAACCTGCACTTTCAATCCTCTTCACGGACCTCAATGTCATCTAAAATAATGCAAATGTATCTGTGCGAGAATTCTTGTTTGCGATTTTATGAATGTGTTTTTCAGTCTGTGCTTGCTTGCGCGTGCACGAGCCATACGTAATTTCTGTGGTTCCCTGGGACGCGTAGATATAAACCTTGTGATGCGTTGCGGCTGGAGTTGATCTAATCCGTGAAGCCGTGGACCTTGTACCGATTTCCACGAAACTTTCTGTGTGAACTGGCGTGCATGTATATAATTCTTAAAAATCTGGGTGAAAGGGGGGCGGAGATTCGTTTCGTCTGATTCTTTATCTTACATGAATATTCAAACGATAAAGTAACTGAACTAGACCGCATAGCTGTAAACATTGTGTTGCGTTGCTGTCGGGGCTGACTTTGTCCGTGTAGCCATAAGCCTTTTACTAGTCTCGGCAATGCTATCTGTGCGCACTAGCGTGCGTACATATTACTCATGAAGTTCTTTAACGATTAAAAGCCGAGATCCGTTTCGTCTGAACGTTTTCTTTGAGCGCACCAGCGTGCGTCTGACACGACTAAATTTTTTAAATCGATTCAACTTTGACAACGATGTTTTTTTCTCACACCGAGGTGTGAGCGCCTACTGGGATCCATGATCGTCGAGCCCTATGGTGGAGCCTGTTATGACTCGTGTTGAGGCTCCGGTGGAAATGAGGCTTAAATCAAAATCAAATCCAATCCTTCTCTCGTGCGACCTATAAATCGACAGTGATCAAGTTCATCCCACCAACCTTCTGAGTCAATTCAATTCGTAGGGCAAATCGCGTTCCCATACACCGGTCGCAGGTAATGTTGAAACATTTCTACCAAAAAAGCACGTCACTATGATCAAAGTGGTGAGATAAATTAGCGTAGAACACACGGAACATGACTGGTAAGTTTTTAAATTATAAAAGTGCGATCATACAAAAAAAGGGGAAACGACAGGCAGGAAATGAAAACAATACAATAGCTGTGATAGCAAAATGCTATATAAACTGAGGGACTACGCGTACAAATTGTTAAACACTCACGATGAAACACGAAAGCACAGGTCATAATTTTATGACTGAAATAGTGTAGAGATAGCGAACGTGAATGCTGTAGAAATCACGCACGTTGATATCAATGAGATAATGTAGACACGAGTTTTTGTTAAAATTAGGCAAACATGGAAATTGTAGATACTGCGGAACATGAATATTGTAGAAACTAAGAAATATTATTATTGTTGAATAAAGCAAACATGTCGGTATAATCGAACTATGGGAGGCAACAATTGTAACTTAGCGCGACATTGGACGACACAGATTCTACCGTATCAAGAAATTGGCAGCGCATGGCGGGTAGGGGTGTGAATGGTAAAATAAAGCATTGCGGCAGGTGAGAAAGAAATCATCCGCTATTTGGAAGGTTCAACTGTTCAACGATCAGGTGAGGATTCACACGATAATGTTACACTGACGAGTCGATACGGAACATTTTACGGCACCATTTAATGGAAGAGCCGCTAAAAAAACTGTATTTTCCGAATACGGATCATTGTGAAAACCGACAAAATTAAAATGAACCGCTGGGATTGCTGTGTTGGCGCAATTAACACACGCCAGAGAAACCTATCGGAAACGCACAAACTCACAACGTAGGAGTGCTATACTTCCTTTTCTAACTCGGGCCCGGAATATAAACGTCGGGAACAACTTAGACGGACGAAGGATGTTTGACAATTTGGCTTTTGGGTGAGTTGAGCGCCCCTGGACATGCGGCGTTTGTAAAGATTCGTATCAAAGTAGAAAGGTTGTAAATCGGCATTACAAAGGTAGGTATTCTGGCACGTTACATTGCCAGGAATTCACTGAACCAGGAAGGAATATTATGCAGCAGCGGAAGTGAAACGAGCGTCTGACGCAGTTAGTGAGATTGAATGACTGGTTGCAACATACTATTACAACCTTTTATATTCTTGTACTTATCAATTACGTCCTCTATCTAAATAATCCATCAGCAATTCAAACAATTATTTCAAATAAGTATGGTACCGCGACTTTGACGAAGTATTGATCAGATGGTTTTAGGAGACTTTTCTACGACACTATCGGTTTCTGGTCAGACGCGGGGTGGATTGAAAAACGAACGCCGATGAAATCTATTGACAGGTTTATTGTATATGTACTGTCAAAGAGAATACTTAAATTTGTTGACGCTGAGATGATAATCTAGCTGGGAACGTCGGGAACGTGTGTGCGGTTTTACTGCGGATCTTGACTGGTCTCGAGATGCGTAGACGAGTGACACGGAAGTCACTTCTTGGTCGGAAGGGCACCACAGGTAGGAGAGGATGCAGCCTAATCTAACACACATGGTTATATGATAAGTGACTGTTTTGGCGACGTTGAGTAAATGAGCTGGGAACAAGAGAGCGCGCTGGTTCTCGAACGGATCGGTGTTGCCCAGTTTTCACTTCGAACTTTTTGAAGATTACAAATGAAAAATAAACAATTTATTGCATGATTATTTCCTAATTCATGTTTAGAAAGGATCTCTAACAAAGTTTGTCGTAGTTTATAACTGGCTTACGTTGTGTATTGGTTGATGTAGGCCAAACAACTGTGGCGGCCAACCGTCTTGCTATTGGCCCTACTACCACAGTACCATCAGCCGTGTAAATATGTCGATAAATGTAAAATAACAAAGGAAATAAATAAATAGTTAAATTTAAATCGTAGTCTTAGGAGCCATGATGCCAATGTACATTCCATCGAATATAGAGTAACAAACTATGATGCCAATGTACATTCTATCCAATATCGAGTAACAAATACGTAGTAAGTAGCAAACAATTAGCAACACGTCAACAGACGTTGATAAAACATACTTAGGCACTCACAGACTATTGGTAGTGCCAATTGGATGTATGGAACGAGTAAATGGATGATTCCGAACGGAACGAATGAATGGAATGGCAATGCAACATGAAAGGCGTTGTATGAGTTGTCTAATTAACAAAATATCAATGACTGCCTAGTTTTTAACAAATAGTACAATACGCAACAGCACAATCAAATTCTGGCACCTCACGTTGCAACTCCAGTTGCATTCCTGCAAAGGATGTTGCTGAGCTTGCGAAAGTGAACGAAGCCTGCCAAGATGTCCACTTATGGGCTGAAACAACACCCTCATACCTAACCTTTCAGAGAACATTACTATGTTTAAAGTACCATGTAGAGGAGAATTTTGATTTGATTTGAGCCTCATTTCCACCAGAGCCTCAACGTGAGTCATAATAGGCTCCCCCGT
This sequence comes from Gammarus roeselii, assembly GCA_016164225.1. Classification (NCBI taxonomy): domain Eukaryota; kingdom Metazoa; phylum Arthropoda; class Malacostraca; order Amphipoda; family Gammaridae; genus Gammarus; species Gammarus roeselii. Next base: position 579 of record SDVV010019170.1, on the reverse strand, counting down.
AGTGGTCGATGATTATTGATTCCAGTAGGCTCGCACGCCTAAGTGCGCGAGGAATAAACGAAACAACGCTTTCAACGTTAGAAAAAATGTGAAAATTTTAGCAGTGTCAGACGCACGCTAGTGCGCAAAAGAAAAAACGCTTACTCGAAACGGATCTCCGCTTCCAATCCTTTGAAAATAAAGAGTGATATGTACGCACCCTAGTGCGTACAGGTAGCATCGTCGAGATTAGTACAAGGTCAGTGGCTACACGGGCAACATGAGCTCCGACAGCAACGCAACACAATATTTACAGCTACGCGGTCTAGTAGTTTAAATACAGTTTATTTATTTAGGTAAGATAAATACTTAGATGAAACGAAACGAAACCTCGCCTCCAGCCCCTAAGAACCTCATGAGTTTTATATCCATACGCCAGTGCGCTCAAATAGTATCGTCGAAATCGGTACAAGATTCACGGCTACACGAACGAAGTCAGCTCCGGCAGCAACGCAACACAATGTTCACAGCTTCTCGGTCTATTTTATTTATAGTACAATTTAGTAGTAGATTGACTCCAACCGCAACGCGTCACAAGGT
>SDVV010019169.1:0-13592 GCA_016164225.1 Gammarus roeselii | reverse complement strand
AAGTGCAGAGACTTTATTGCATGACACTCTTACGTGAGTAAGTGCAGAGACTTTATTGCATGACACTCTTACGTGAGTAAGTGCAGAGACTTTATTGCGTGGCACTCTTACGCGAGTAAGTGCAAAGACTTTATTGCGTGGCACTCTTACGCGAGTAAGTGCAAAGACTTTATTGCGTGGCACTCTTAAGTGAGTAAGTGCAGAGACTTTATCTCTTGTTTGCAACTTATAAATGGTTACTCACTTGGGAAGGAGAAGATTTTTTGTTGTCATTTCAATTTAACACGGATTGGCACTCCAGGCTTCTTCCACACACTTCGCTGTTTATAATTCTCCAATGCCCGAAAACTTAACTTCCAATTTAAAAACAAAACAACTGTAAATTTTATGGGAGCTAGATTAAACAAGCAATTTTATTTAAATCTCATTTTCTAACTTATATCAGATTAAAAACATGAAATCTGAAAGGGAAGCCGTGATTGCTTCAATTTTAAATATTGACCCTACAATAATATGTAAATGTATTCGACAGCAAACATGAGGGATGAATTTTGTTCTCAAATCGCCTCACAAGAAGACAATGATCAATACACCCATCTAATCGATCAGAGAGGAAAGCGGATTTTTGGCGCTTTCTGCAGATAAAAAAATTATATCTCTTCAGAATAGCCATCATTTACTACACAGTACGATATGGCACTGTGCCCGCACTACCAGACGAGGAATGTGCAGCACTGTGAGGCACAGTACTGCATTATGTGCGCAATGTGCGGTACTGTGCTCCACTCTGTGGCACTGTGACACACTCTGTGGTACTGTGCGGTACTCCACGGCACTGTGTGGTACCCTGCGACGCCGTACAATACTCTGTGAACATCTGCGGCAGTGTGGCTCTTTGCAGCACTGTGCGGCACTATGTAGAACTTTTTGGTGCTGTGTTTCTAAAGTTACTATTTTGTGCATGGCGGAACCAGATATGCCCACGTGACCAGTCACACAGCTGGAGAACTTCAAGTACGTCGCAAGAAAAAGATTCGTCTGGTTCAGAGATTCATTGGATGACTATTTTCTGAGTCAGACCCTAGCAATAAGTTAACTGAAATTATATAAATTAGTCTATTTCTGCTGATTGACATCATTGATAATTGCCTTGAAAGCAATTAATCATCCTACGCTCCTCCATCATTGATTTACAGATAGTACAAGTTGTGAAGTATTGCCTGTTAAATTTTGAACCTCCACGGATGCGGATGCGGATATTAAATATGACATCCGCACTGATGCGTTTTTTTCACTCTATTCCAATTGCGTATAACAATGACTCAATTACATGAAGATGCATCATATCATAATAGCTTGTAAGTTGCTATCTATATATACAGTGTACTAAGGACTCGATTAAATAGAGTTATTTTAGGGATCTAATTAACAAACACCTTACTCCGCTGGTCAGAAATCCCTGAAAGAGAAGAGGAATTACGAATGAATTTGATTGAATAATGTAATTGAATAATGTAATGTAACCATCCACACCAATCAAGGTTTCTTGACCTTCCACACCTAGCAAGGTTTCTACCTATCAAGGTTTCTTGCAGAGTTATTGAATCGCGTTTATGTGTTCGGCGGCCGTGACGCCTCCACCGCAGAGGAAGCTGAGGCAATGCAAGCCAACAACTACAACAGACGACGCAGGCTGGTGCAGGCAGTACTGCACGACAAGGCAGGGACAATTGGTGGGGAATTGTGCCATTGTTTCTATCTATTGTATATTTGTCCCCCCTCTCCCCATTCGGGATTACTTAATAGTGCACATCAGTTTCCATCGAGGAGGAAACGTTGGTCCAGAGCTGCTTTAGTGGTGTCCTTCGAGAGTATTGGAGAGTAGGATATTTGGATAGCACAATATTTCGATGAAATGTAACTGCAAATTAGGCTGTTTAACAAAATATATCCATGAACTTTTCTTGGTCGATTTAAGACTACCTGGACATAGAATTTAACCTAAGAAATGGGATATTTTCAGTGGTTAAATTCTAGAAATGATATAAAACAAAAATCTCCCAATTGATGCGCTAAATGACCCAATATTCGTGGTCCGGCCCTTGTGTCATCTCGGATGAATGCCCTCCAAAATCAGAGTAGTGCAACAAACACTAACTTGATAAATATTCTCAAAAATTTGTCAAAATCTGACCAGCAGAAATCGAATAAAGTTATGAAACGGTGTTCAGATATAATATGTTGTTGGCGCTGAGCAAGACCTGCTCCAAGTCTACGTATTCAGGTTGGCGTCTAACGCTCCATCACTTTGGTAAGCTGCCGCGGAAATGCCAGATGGTTCCTCCGCGATTTAGTTTGGAACAAACAAGCACCTGATATCTAAATGTGTAGGACTGGTGGAGTCTTTAGCCTGCTTTGGCCTGTTACTAAGCTGGTTGTCCACACTGGAGCAGAGGTTCCTCAGAAATTCATTCGCTCAACAAACGAGGATCTTAAAATTAAAAAATTCTCAGATCGTTTCAAAATTGAACAAATTGCAGCATTTGATTTTATTTGTGCACTTGAATTGCTATATCAAATCTTTGTACCTAAAGCCATAAACCTTTTGATCAAGGAGGCATGACTCATCGATCAATAGACTCCAGGCTTTCGGGACTTTGAACATCGTGTGCGGAGGCATTTACAGTGATTCGGCCGGCCTCTTTTCTTGATTAAACTGATGTCGCATTCTGAGTAAACAGTATTCATCTAAAACTCAACGACAATGTGAGTCACCCGAAAGTATACACCTTGATTAATTTGACTAATGCAGCAAACCTTTTCTTCTCTCCGCTGGCAATCAGATAATAATATCAACCACGATGCTGATTCTGTTTTTTTTAACCTGTATCTATCACCTGAGAATATGATGACGCAATGGGCAAATGTATCTCGATACAGCATCGCCTCCTCACTGACTCTAGCAATGGACCCTGGTTTGCTTAACCGTGTATCTCTACCCCAAACCTTTTGTTTTATCTTGCTCATTGACTGCTCCTGAGCATTGTCATGTCCGCAAGCCAAGAGGCTGCTGAAGACTCATGAATGAAGTGAAAATGAATGAGACAGAATTCTCTGCTTCAAGAAAACTCATCACTTTTTGACTTGCTCGAAACAAATCTCGTTCGTTTGAAAAAAAATTAATAATGTCCGAAATGTTGAGTTGGAGTTCAATTCTAAAAACAAATACGAGCTCAGGTTGTTGAGGAATCATTTCATTTGTTTGTCTTTAGTACTCAAAACTTTTCAATTCAGGAATTTTTCTCTTGTCACTAAATCGTACAATAATACAAACTTTTGAGTTAGTAACAGAAATATCATAATTTCAAATTATTTCGAGTGTGGATATTCATTAGTTGAGTTTGGAATGTCAGTTGCTGTTCCACCTTTTTGAATTATGCTTAATGAATTCGAATTTCAAAGTGTTCAGTGGTGTTTGGACTAATTTCGGACAGTGATGATACGCCCAACGCATTTTAACATTATACAGGCATCTATAGCGCTAATGTTCTCATTTAGGTTTGAGGCACTCTCGTTGCCCTCGCATATTTCTGTGTCGCACGATGTCATGCGTCTAAATGGGATGAGGGTTCAGACGCATCTCTTCCAGCAGTATTAGTCTCTTGGAATTGATGTATTCCTCTATTCATTATTACATACCTCACGACATAGGAGCCAAGGCTGCTCACAGTCTGACTCTCGTTTCAAAGATTATGGAACAGCAGCGGTCACTGATTTTCTGACCAACTCTTAGTTAACTTTTAGCCAATTGTTTCTTGCTGATAATGGTTAAGAGCTTTAACATCCAACTCATCAACTCTAAGCTCTATAAAGAACTGAGGTTCTATTCAAGTCATGTACAGTCAGAAGTTGAAGGCTAATGCATCATTGAGGCATTGGTTGCTTTGGTGAACTGTTCCAGTGTAAGCCACGTTCTTGATGAATTATTCAAGAGTGCTGCTATCACAAGTTGTCATTTATTGGTCAGCACCTCAAAATACTGCCTTCTGTAAATGAAGAAAAAGAAACCCCCTCGCGTGGTCAGGAAATAAACAAAGGTGATAAATACTGAAGGAGGCTGGTCACTGCTTTCTCTAAAGAAGACCGCGTGATTTATGAATGAGTATGTTACAGGCGTGGGTCTCATTCAAGCAAACTGGCAAAACCTCCACGACGCTTGCTCTTAAATGATTGGCAGTGGGTCAACTTTTGTACAAATGACCAGTTCAAGTATAATAAATAATCGATATTGAAAAAAAGACTAGATAGAGTTTAAGCAAAGAAAAATAGATCAATGAATCTAGGAATCTTTCCTTCCCAGTTTAAGACCTGAATTTTGGTTTTCCATTTAAATATAACGAAACTGTAACGGAACAATTTGCAGAGACTGTATCTTTTTTTGGTTTGCAGTTTATACAAATGTACTAAGTTTACAGAGCGTCGAATTATTTGTGGTCATGGCAATTTTACACAGATTGCTCTTCAAGCACCCGAGCACTTCGCGATTGCTTTATGCCCGAGACCGTATCATCACGTTTTTGACTCAACAAAAATTCATATTTTATGGAAGCTAGAATTGAAAACAACTTTAACTAAATTCCATTTTGTAAATTATGTTGCATTGCAGACATGATCTCTGACAGTCATGTCGTTAGGGCTTCATTTTCTCATCAAATATCCTTGAGCAGGAAGAAAGGGTTTAAATCGCCTTCTATGAGAGAAAAAGCTCACAAATGCTGTTAAGAGAAGAAGGCATTTAATTCGATGTTTCCTACATCGAAAGGCGTTAGTGTTCTCCAACATTGCCCTTATATATCCTGCACAGTATGTAGTAGTAGTAAATATAACGGCCCCGTGCCAGCTCTACCAGCCGAACATATGCGGGAATGTGCGGCACAGTAGGCACGATGCGGCACTTTACTGAATTGTGCGGCACTGTATGGCACTGCAATACAATATGCGGCACTGTGTGGTACTCTACGACCCTGTGTAGTACATTAAGATGTTATACGATACTCTGGGACAAGTTGAAAACGATGCAATAAAAGTTTAAAACAACAAGATTTTAAAATTTACATGTTATTTAATTTTACAAACATGGTAATTTAAGGTCAAAAATTGCAGGCCCTATTTAAGCTATTTAGAGCTTCTGGGGCAACCTAATCCTCACGTACTAACCTATAGATTTTACCTATCATAAAATGCATAAAAAATAAATGTATCTTGAATGAAGTTTTTCTTCTTTAAGCCCAGACACCAACTGGAATCAAAAACAGTGACAGTTAAATGCCTGATACAGTTTGTCAAAAGAGTCCTATTGATAGTGAAAGAAAGAAACTCTAAATATACCACAAGGTTGTTAAACTGATAATTCACCTGCTTTTAACAAGGTTACAAATTCTGATACGATTGATAGCGTTAGTAATTCATTGTTGGGTTAGTAAGATTATGAGTATAACTCCTTCAGTCTTGACACGTAGGACACTGTGGAGCTCTGTAAACGTTTGTGGCATTGAGTGTCTGTTTGTGCCATTACGTGGCTCTTTGAAGCACAGTTCGGCATTATGTGGCACTATTCGACACTGTGCTAAAACATATTTGAATGCTACTTCAGCTTTTGACCTTAGTGCTTGACGCAATAAAATATACCCAAGTGACTATTTACGGAGCTGGATTGCTTTAAGGACGCTGTAAGAAATACATTGATCGATTCAAAGTATCATTGGATGATTTTAGATTGAGTCAACCGCTTACCATAAATCATATTTATTTAAGTGTGCTGACTGAAATAGTTCATTATAATCGTCTTCACTAGTCACCATCATACGCTAGTCCATCTTCAATTTACAGACAGTTCATATTGGTGAAGCTAACCACTCGGCCGCCGTGGCCGAGTGGTTAGCGTATCCGACTGCAGTGTCAGCCTCTGGTGCTACATGTCGCGAGTTCGAGCCTCGGCAGGGACACGGTGGTCTTGTGGCGGGGAGATTGGGCGCCTCCCCCCTCTGTGTCTGCCTAACTTAGCCACCCTCCTAACTAGGGGGAAACGGCTGTATGTCTATACATACATACATACATATTGGTGAAGACCGGGTTTCAAAATTTTAACATCCTCCGATGCGGATGCGGGTATTCCATTTTGATTTCAGAGGACATTTTACTAAATTATTATAGAACAATGAAATGAGGCCGATTAAAATAGAACAATGAAAGGAGGCCGATTAAAATAGAACAATGAAAGGAGGCCGAATAAAATAGAACAATGAAAGGAGGCCGATTAAAATAGAACAATGAAAGGAGGCCGATTAAAATAGAACAATGAAAGGAGGTCGATTTAAAAAAAAATTATTATTCGATAATAAATATTACCTCCTTATGACTAGATACACAGACAGTGCATTAGCCAACAGTTGAATATTACCTCCCTGTGGATAGATACACAAACAGTGCATCAGTCAACAGATTAAATATATTAATTTAAAAAAACATGTAGGAATAAATTTCTCACTGCTAATCATAATACTCGGATGAGAATAGAAGCTGCTAATGACATCGATTGCGTAATTAAAAGAATCTTCCTGTCACGGCTGCTTGCTGGCGTTATTAAATCGAGTTTGAAATGTATTCCCACAGTTATGGCTGGATTTAAACTTCTTCCAACTCAGCACTTCTTTGCTCTACAAGGATCAGTAATACTATTCAGGATATTTGCAGTAGGAAGTTTGAACCCATCGTTTTATTGAGCCCTTCTCAGTTTTGGGTAACAGCACGAGCCTAAATCACGCTGCTAGAGGAATTATTCATGAGTGCAGCCACCTCAAGTAAGGCTCGTATTGGTCAGTAAATCGAAATACTGCCCTCTATAAATAAATCAAGAAAAAGGAAACCCCTTGCGTGGTCAGAGAATAAACCGCAACAAAAAAAATCAGCGACAGGCACATTAAAAAAAAAATATGAGGGACTCCTTTACTGGCGTGCAATGGACCAGACTATGACGATGGGACCGGGCATTGGAAAGTGAACAATCAAAAATGAAGAGGTCTAAATTGAACTGATATGAGTCGTTTAATGTTTTGACCGAGCATTGAATAGCTCACAATAATTAGCTCACAATAATTAGCTCACAATAATTGCACTCCGTCGCAAACTTTTGCAATTTTAGTCAATTGCAGATTTTTTGGTCAACGGTTGCTCAGTCTAGGATAAATTTCATTCATTCCTGTTCACGACATTTTCTATTGTGAATGGCCCGGAACACTTTACAATTGAACGTGTTATTGGAAGCAAGAATATTTATGCTCACTCATAGATTTTAGTTTGTTCATCGCTAGACAAATTGATCCATTCCAATGGACCCGTTGCGACTGCTTAAGGCGCGACCATTTCAATCCTCGGACTCATCGTCAAATGTAAATTGCTCCGGTGATCTTTAGCTTATGGACGCTACGTGCAAAATGGTTTCATGCTAATGATTTGAATTGAAAAATGTTCAAATTGAGATTACATACCGAATGTCAGTTATCTTCTGCCTTTCTACTTGCGACATCTTTTTTAAATCCCTTGGTAGACTTTTAGTTGAATAAAAATATTGTTTTTTATTGCGAAAAATCTTGTTCACTGTGCACATGCGTTACGGTATTTGTTCCACGCTGCATTCTTAACAAGCGAAGATCTGAGCGATCCAATGCATGCAGCTTAGAGAAGGAGGTGTTTTCCTGTCGCTTTTTTACATTCAAAGACTTCATATTTCGTCGTATGACCATCAAACACAGCAAGACTCTGTATGGCACTGTGCCAGCGCTGGCTGACGACCGGACTAACACTGAGTGGTACTGTACGGCACTGTGTGGCTCAGGGTGGTACTGTACGGCACTGCGCTGTCCTGTGAAAAACTGTACGGCACTGTGCGGCCATGCACGGCCAATTGCTGCACTGTCGGCTCAGTACGTCACTGTGCGGTCCTGTTATGATTGATGCGACGTGTTGCAGCCCTGTGCGGCACTGTTCACCGCCGTGCAGCACTGTACAACACTGCGTGACACTGTACTGCAGCACTTTTCGAGAAGGCAAGGTAAGAGAGTGCGCTACAAATCCGTCAAGAAGTCTTCCAGTACGCGACGATGGGATAGTTATTCGTTCGTAACGGAATCCAATTGGTCAAGTTTACTACAGAAGAAAAAGATAACAACTCCCAAAGCAAGTTTATGTAAAGGTACAAATCTTCCTTTCACAAACGATCAGGCAAAGATTGAAACCATCGTTTAGATTAGAAGAAATGAAATATTCCATTCGCCGATGAAATCGAATCCTTTGTAGGATACCGTTTATCCTACATATGTACTTTAGTCATTGAAAAACATAGGAATGACGATTCTTTGGGAATTGTAGTGGTAAATGTAAGACTCACGTCTGCCCTTATTAGCTGTGCCGTTTTGTGTTAGAATGAAATGAGACACGAATATCCATCTTATTGCCAATTGTTTTTTTCTGATCGATTACGTTAGTAAATGAACAAAAGCGAAAGAAAATTCGTGAAGTGTCCTTGTTGTTCGTTGTCGACTAATCATGATTGAATATTCGTTCACGGTTGTCAGCATTGTCTGCCTACATGGAGCTCTGTAACGCTAACCGCAACATGGAATCAATGCCAGTCGAGCTGGTTGGCAACAGCTAATTTCCTTCCGTTGATGCCCAGAAATGAGTCATACCATCTCATAATTGTTTGAATCGCCACTCAGAAGAGGTTAGGTGAACGCCGTAATCATGATACGATTGTTATTTAACATTTAAAAAACTCGTTCATACAACGTCAAGGCTACAGTAAGAATGCCTACCAGCGAGGCTTTGTTGGTTATCATGCCGTATATTTTTTTCTGTTTCCCACCAGAATAGTAATAGGTATTCCACGATTATGGCGTCTTCTTGATATATTTTTAAGAATAATTCAAGTTGTACTGATTCGTCCTGTGGCATTTGAGAAAAAAATATTCGTTGGCGTTCACCAGCTCGAAAGGCATTGATGGCGTCTGCGGTCCGCGGTGTAGTCTGCTTCGGACCAGCGTTGATGGAAACGCTTTATTTTTCCTACTCAAATAAGTACTTAAGAGGTCAACATAAGCTATTCCTAATCAGTTTTTTTTATAATTAATAGCGTTTAAAGAAGTCAAATATGGAGAGTTTTCAGATAGTCACAAACTTTATCTTGAATGCAGAGTACCCAGAGGGCGCAAAGTTGATTCCCTAGAGCTTATTTTATTTGTGTGAAAAGTTTCTAGACAAATTTCAGACTTGAAAGAAAATCGGGGGTCAATCAAACCTTTAGAGAAGAGGACTGCGAAGAAGAAGCCTCAGCCAAATAATTCAAGAAATGGATGAGCTTAATCAAAAATGAAATCATGTGTGCACGGATGACATGACGTTGGAAAAACCGAGTAAACTGGGAGGCCGAATCGGAAGTGATAACTTTCTTCAAAAGGCCGCCATCAGGTCGGTGGGGTCATGACCTACTCATTAACCTTTTCTCAGATAGGAACGGAGAAAAGACGGGTTCTCCGATAGATTGAAAAAGGGGAGAAATTGAGTCGTGAGCAACACTATCTTGCCTTGATACGACATGGTCAAACTTTTACCTTGACAAGCCCTTTTGGTGCTGGCCCACCCTGTGAACGCCCTATGGTGCTGGCCCACCCTGTGAACGACAAACAAAGGGAAAATGCACGTCATCACCCTCTGTGATCGAGCCTTTAATCAGTGAGGAATTCATGGATTGACAAATTAGTAATAACCACAAACGCAATTTGTTTCGGTTTGGGGAAACCAATATTCTTGGATTGTAAGGTGTGAGAAAAATTGTAACTAGTTGCCTTGAAAACGGGGCAGGGCAAAAGATTCGTGCTATTATCTTGAGCAATTGAACGTATTTTAATTAAATCGTTTCCAATTACAGGAAAATTTCATGTGTGCTGTAAATGTAATATCCATAACCGTAAAAATTCGATTTCAGCAGCTGATTTACACGTTTCGGAAAATCTTGTAGCAATTTTTAACTTGACACACTTCCTAATTATTAACCTTATTGTGAATTTTTGAACAGATATCGTCGAACATGCACCTAGCTCCAGTGCCAGCCTCTGCATGGTGCTGTATTATGTGAGTTCGAGCCTCGGCAAGGACCTCGATCTTGTGGCGAGGAGATTGGGCGCCTCGTCCCACTGTGTCAGCCCATCATAACATTTCTAACGAGGGGAAAACAGCTATACGTCTATACAAACTTAACTACGTATTCCTACTTATACCGTGTACATTACCTCACTCCAGCAGTGAATCTTATTACATATACGGTACAATCACTTGCAAAACTTCACAGAGCCTAAAATCTTGAATTGTGTAGGGATTAAAACGATTAGTTTTGCTTTCAATTATTTCTAACTACTTGTAATTGTGGTATAGATCCAGTTTAATAAAACAAATCAGAAATAAAATGCAGTCGAACAGTTTCTTGGAAAAGGGCAACGTTTTGATCCTGATTTCAATGTTGTTACAAATGCTGATTTCAATGTAGTTACAAATGTTCGTGATAATGGACACACTAAAACTCTTTTACGTCGAATATAACTGCTTTTGCATCATGGTTAATACAGAAGTATTTACAGTTGGTGAAAACAAACATTCACTCCTCTTAATTATACTTATTGACCAAACATGATTCCAAAATTCACAAAGAAAGAGCATTACATTAGCGAGATTTTCTTCACAAACAGCAATGACGGCTAAAATTAGCTGACGACCAAACATTTGTTCGATCATTGTAAGTCAAGTTTGGCTTAGTAACACATTACATTTCTTCTGGTTATATTTATTTTGATAATCCCATGCTATTGAAGTAACATGCAGACTTGGCGGCATCAGTTTTCAAAGTAACGATCCGAGATTGTTCGTGAAACTTTTGGTTGCCAACAACTTTTCGAGTGAGTCACGTGAAATTGAATTAGACTCAAATCAGTTTACAAATTACAAAGAATGTTAATTAATTAAGTGATCGATGCTCAGGTATATACGTAAAATTAAATCAACTGTTAATGACTCATTTGTGATTTCCAACTGCCGACATTTTGTTGGCAAGCAACGTTCAATGAACACGAAGCCAGCTCACGCTAAAATCCGAATTGATGCAAGATGAAGAGATTCTCACCATTTCCCAATCATTGGGTGGAAGTCCTGGCATGCACTTCTATGCTTCTTTAATTGGGAAGCACTTCTATGCTTCCGAATTATTTCTCAGAAGTGCAATAAAGGGAATAGGAACAGAGCTCGCAGTAAACTATATTTTATAACACAAGCAGAAAAATTTAACACGGGGGGGAGGGTCATGAAAAATAAACTTTAAATTACTCCCTAAATAAAGCGTTGGTGCGAAAAGCCCGAACATGTTAACTCAATACGCTTCGGTGTTTTTTCTCTCCGTACACTATACGGATGAATTGAAAACACTCTTTGTGCAAGATAACTAGAACCGATAAATGAGAGTAGAACTGTAGAATCATCGGGAAGCAGATAACATGAACTGTAAAGTGGCTTTCAATTCTGATCTGAGTGGGCAGAATTGAAAGTGAGTGTTATATCTGAGTTGAAATTCATTGCGTGCTAGATAACTAAAATTGTTGAATGACTAAGTAGAAATGAAAAATCATTGTGTGCGGGTACAAAAATTGTAATTTGATTTTAGAATTGCAAATGGACTTTTTTTTTAATTCGTGAGGTGGATAGGTAAGTAAATGTTCAAGCCAATAGCCGAAGCCACTACCAGATTTCCAGAGCATTACCGCGTGCCCAGCCTTAATACCAGATTTCAATAGCATAACCGTCCGCCCAGCCTTAATACCAGATTGCCAGAGCATAACCGTCCGCCCAGCCTTAATACCAGATTGCCAGAGCATTACCGCGTGCCCAGCCTTAATACCAGATTGTCAGAGCATTACCGCGTGCCCAGCCATGATACCAGATTGCCAGAGCAAAACCGTCCGCCCAGCCATGACACCAGATTGCCAGAGCATAATCGTCCGCCCAGCCATGATACCAGATTGCCAGAGCATTACCGTCCGCTCGACTTAATGCGAGCCATTTAGGTCATGTCGACAGCTCCGGACAATACACTGGGGCTGGATGGGACCAGAGGGAGTCCGGATGGGTTGGAATAATTAACTGGAAAATAGGAAAACACAGTAAAAACAACGGACAATGTGCTTGGACGGATGGGAACAGCTGAAATGTGAAGGGCTCGACATGAATACCATGGAAATGAGGAATTCGGATTTCGTGTTTAAAAGTGTAGGAAAGCCTAGTGAAAACAAATACGCTCGAATTTGGATGGCAATCATACAGACCACATGTACCTCAGCGTGCCCCTCAAGTAAATAATAGATCGTAGCTAATTGATTTTATCCTATTAAACAAAGAGAAATCGATAAGAAAAACAAATTACCATTAAACACGAGTCTATCTCAATTGGTGCAAATATAAGTTAACAAGTGTTTACAAGTGCAAGAAGACAATAACAGGCCTCTTTGCTCTGACAAGCCTGCCTTTTCATAGTACGAATATTTGTTCGGAAATAGAACGTCCAACAGAGCATCACGTGTCATTGCATTTTCTGCTTTGATAGTTCAAGAAATGAGAATGTTATGGATGGAAACAGCATTTAACGATAATAATCGAAACAACACGAATCAACACATGGAGAGATAGCCACTAACCCACGATGTGGATCTGAGATAGTCAGTTTCATTCCTCGTTAAATCAATACTGACCGGTGTCTTTGCTTGACACCGTTTTGCAACGCGCACTATTTTAAACGTGCGGGTGTCAGCGCCCATCACAGTTTCTTAGCGAATATTTCGACGAGCCTGCTATAGCGGGAGCTCGTTAGCGGCGACCTTATATACTGACAAGCATGCTATAGCGGTAGCTCTCTAGCGGCGACTTAATATACTGATGACCCTGCTATAGCGGAAGCTCTTTAGCGGCGACTTAATATTCTGATGAGCATGCTATAGCGGGAGCTCTTTAGCGGCGACTTGATATACTGATGAGCCTGCTATAGCGGGAGCTCTTTAGCGGCGACTTGATATACTGATGAGCGTGCTATAGCGGGAGCTCTTTAGCGGCGACTTGATATACTGATGAGCGTGCTATAGCGGGAGCTTTTTAGCGGCGATTTAATATACTGACGATCAGGCAATAGCGGAAGCTCTTTAGCGGCGACCTAATATTCTGATGAGCCTGCTATAGCGGGAGCTCTTTAGCGGCGACTTAATATACTGATGAACATGTTATTGCGGGAGCTCTTTAGCGGCGAATTAATATGCTGATGAGCCTGCTATAGCGGGAGCTCTTTAACGGCGATCTAATATACTGATGAGCCTGCTATAGCGGGAGCTCTTTAGCGGCGACTTAATATACTGATGAGCCTGCTATAGCGGGAGCTCTTTAGCGACGACTTAATATACTGATGAGCCTGCTATAGCGGGAGCTCTTTAGCGGCGACTTAATATACT
>SDVV010019168.1:0-13592 GCA_016164225.1 Gammarus roeselii | reverse complement strand
AAAAGCACAGTATGCTCATGTTGTTTATTGCATTTGTTAGACCGCATCTCGAGTATGCCGTTCAATTCTGATCTCCATTCCTTAGAAAAGACGTTATTAAACTTGAGAAGGTTCAACGTAGAGCTACCAAACTCATCCCCTCGCTGCGGAATAAATCGTACAAAGACAGGCTTCGTGAACTCAATCTTTATTCGTTAGAGAAACGTCGAGTCAGAGGCGACATGATAGAAGTGTGGAAGATTATGAAGGGTAAGGAAAACGTTGACCGAGAGAGCTTTTTCACTCTAGATACAAACGGAGTGACTAGGAACAATGGATACAAAATCGTTGGGAAACGTTTCTCACTCGACATCATGCGCAATTTCTTCACGTATAGAGTTGTCGAAGAATGGAACAAACTTCCAGCGGAGGTTGTAAACAGCAATACAATAGAAAAAATGAAGTCGCACCTCGATAAGTTCTACATGAATCGCCGATAAATAGCTAAACCGTTCCATTTCCTGTTATAAAAAAAGGCAAACGAAGCTCTCTTAGACGTTCTACTTCAAAACTAATCCTCTTGCAACCAAAAAGCATCCTAGTTTGGGCCAATAGGCCTCGTAGACGTTCTACTCCAGAACTAACACTCATGCTACCAAGAGGCAACCTAGTTTGGGCCAATAGTATTGTTGTTGTCTTCTTACACTTGTAAACACTTCTATAATGACGGGACGGGAGTAAGACACTGCTACAATGACGGGGCTGGACTAGTAATCCCATCCCCCGTACAGTCTAAACTTGTGGGCGGCAGTAAGACCCGAAAACAATGCTGAGACTGGTTCACCATTCCCTGCCCCCACCACGGCGGTTCATGCGTGGTGGGTGGTAGTAAGACACAGCCGCACTGACGATACTGGTCCACCATTCTCTGCCCACCCCTCGGCGCATGCGTGACTACAGTGTCGGGACTGAAGCGACCAATTAACCTAATGGCGGCCGCCATCCGCTCACCAATCGTGCCACTATAAAGTGATTGGAGCCTTGCGACTATGTACGGGTCAACTGATCATTGTCAAACTTGTCGGACTGTAACGTTATTAACTCGAGGGAGACCATTTGACAAAGCTGGGCACCAATCCTCTAATGCGTTTAGGTATCGTTAATTAACGAAGTTAACATTTTCGTCAGTGAGTTATCTTCTAAGTTCACTCTGAAAAGGATTATTGGTTAAGTTAACTTTCGTTTTAATTTACCTCCGTTACCTACAGTCCGTTAACCCCCAAAAGACATAAATACCGTCGTTGCGGTGTCCTGATACAAACTGCGCAATGTATGCTTCATTTATTTGTTTATATTTAGGAAATTCTTTTATTTAAGATAAGCAGCCTCAGCAATGCCTCCGTGGAGCGTCTTTTGTTGTGGGTGTCAGTGTGCAACAGGAAGATGGGGAGAAAGGGGCGTGGGGACTTCTCAGTAGCAGTGACCGATGTTACTACGACAACCACCTGTTCGTTACCAGTGTTTGGCTATGATATTGACCTTTCGTCACAAGCATTTATCTTCGTTATTGGCTATAAAGCCTTCGTAATCTATTGGTTAATAAAGCCCGCGTATTCTTTACCGCACCTGAAGACTTTTCTTCTGTTTGTGTGCTCACAGTCTCGTCCACCTTGAGAGTTTTCACTGTTGTTGTGGTGATTATGTTGGTAAGTGCAGGTGTGGCTGTAAAGAATTAGAGCGCAGGCTGTTGAGTTGCCTTGAAGAGAGACTGTGATAATTTTGGTATATGTCATAAGTTTAGAAAATGTCCCTAGATGGCAGTGACTGATGGCGCAAATGCAATACGACTGAAGAAATATACGCCTTGCGAGCAGCGTCAATGATCTCACTTAGAGTTTCCTGCATAAAAAATATTCTAGCTACCCCTGTTAGTAATACTAAGAATCCTAAACTAGTAGGCAAGATTTTTTTTTCACGTTTTTTCTTAGCAAATTAATGTAAACGGTAATGGTTTATCGATCACTTCCATTACTTTTTTAAAGAATTGACTGAAAAACGGTTAGCGTAGGTGTTTAGTTTTTGCCTAACGGATTAGCAGTTGAAAAGATAATTTTTTGGATGAACAATGACAGTCATTGTAATTTTAATATCAAAGTCTACAGCATACCCACTAACTCCAATGATAAAATAAAGACATAGGATTTAACATTCTCATGCGCACAAAGCCAATCCATTAACAGTTATGACAGTGAATGATGACGTAAGAAAAGTAAAGAGCGGGAATGTGTCAGGTTTAATTATTAACGTTCTTTGCTTGTCATTGATTCGCTTTACTCCACTCTTCACAGGGATTATTTGGTGACCGCGTCCTGTAATTCATTGCTCAAACTAATTGGACGAGACAGCCACACTGCAGCTCGGGTCGATGCCTACTGTTTACACTGAACAATTTGTTGTAAGCAGAGGCAATTTCTACTGGTTTGAGGTCACATATAATAATTATTAGAGCTATGTTTATTTATTTATACGTTGGAAAAATAACTGTGTAAGTGTACTACTTATTTGCTGAAATCGAATTGCAGAGCACCATATTTTGCAAAAGTGCAGCTCCAAGAGTCAATGAGAACATTAGAAGAATACACTAGTTTAAACTGTTGTGTTTGAAACATTTTGAAATGGTCCGATGCTAAGTAGACTTAATTCGTGGCACAATCTGCCTCTGTATAGTCAAGCAAATTAAAATACTTGAAATGCCCCATGTACGTTACCTTCTTTTTATGCATAGTTCTTTTGATATTGAACGAACAATTGGATTTCTGACGGTACATACGTGCAATGGAAAGGAACGCTTAGAGTGCGCATGAGGATTATCATGCGCTGCCTACTGTTCACTCAGTGCAATCAGGAGCTGAGCCTGTTTGGCGGAGCGCTAAGCTGCTCGCTGTTCAATCAGTGTAATCAGGATCTGCGTCCGTGCGGCGGTTCGTTGAGCTGCCCGCTGTTCAATCAGTGTAATTAGGAGCTGCGCCTGTTTGGTGGTGCGCTGAGCTGCCCGCTGTTCAATCAGTGTAATTAGGAGCTGCTCCTGTTTGGCGGTGCGCTGAGCTGCACGCTGTTCAATCAGTGTAATTAGGAGCTGCGCCTGTTTGGCGGTGCGCTGAGCTGACCGCTGTTCAATCAGTTTAAAGGGGTTCCTTGCGGCGATGTTACAGCTGGCACACAATGCGATTGGGGGCCGGCATGGGCAGCCCGCATCAGAAGAAGCTGGTGCACAGTAACAGGTAGGCCAGCATTTGGTGATGCAGTGCAATCAATAGGTCCACGTAGGCTTAAGAACGCCTTTATACTCAGTAATGGAAACTGCGTTGGTAAGTCAACGAGTTAAATCTCAGTTGTTACTATACTTCATCACAATTTCTGGAGTGGGAAACTGTAAACTATGATGTATGGGCGTGCATGTATACACATCAAGTGGCCGTAGTAGGAGGAGGCCTGGGACGGGCTAATGAGTTAATTCCAGAAGTACTCCAAAATAAAATTTACAGTACAACTAGCCCGGCCTAAATGAGGTGCCCATCATTCATAGTATGCTGGATGCTGAAGTCCAACAGAGGTTTTTGCCACCTTGACGGCTAGTCCTCAATTCACATTTTCTTAGTAAGGAGGTGGATTGGTTTCCCAAGTATTTGTCGAGACGGTTTTTAAAGGTGTTTACTTTGTTACTGTTAAACACATTATGTGGTAAATGGTTATCAATTATTGGTATCTGAATGGTTTCATCAGCATTTTTTGTCCATTATTTCTGTTCCTTGGGTTATGATCTCAGTCAAAGAGTTCCTGAGAGCTAGCTCTAGTTAACCCGCTTAGGTATTTGAAGGTTTCTATTTACTGGCCTTTAGGTCGCCTTCTTTCAAGTGATATATTTTATTTCTCAATCACGGAATCATTTCGTTGCTCGGTGTTGAACACGTTTCTTTTTGTTAACATCCCCTTTTTAAGTAAGGGAACCCAATTTTTTTAAAAAATCCATTTTAGGCCTGGCCTGTGAAGTATATATTGGAAACACTACGTCCCTGGACTTGTAGGGAAAGTTTCTGGATATTAAACCAAGGACTCTATTGCCTTTCTTCTAGCTAACTTCCATTTATTTTTAACGCTTGAGATTTCCATGATTAATATTCCAAGGTCTCTTTGATGGTCGAATTCAGTCATATGTTGGCCTGCCCGTCACATAAGTAGAATTTCGATTTTGTGATCCAATGTGCATGTCAGAACATTTTTCAATATAACAGTTCATTTGCCACTCATCAGACCAGTGCACTAATTTATTAAGATCCTTTAGAATAGTTATGCGACCCTGCGTACAGTCCGCTTTGTGGCAGAGTTTGACGTCTTCAGCAAATTTTGATAATGAGGGAAGAGATTAATATTATGACATCTCCAGGTATTAGTTCATCGTCACTATATTTACTTCACATTTTCTTGCCTGACGCGTTTTACTTTTATTTTTCATGCTGGTAAGCGTAGCTTGCCTGATCGTCCCTTTATTGTATGCCCCACTTTATCCTGCCTCATCCATGCCCACCTTATCCTCCTACCTTTATCTTCGTTCGCCTCACTACTTCTTACCTCACACCTCCTACATTATCTAAGCCCCATAATGCCCCGAGGCCTTTGAAAGCTTATACTCCAGGCGGAGTAAGCCTGGTAAGCCTGTTGCAGGCGCCCTATCGTGGCCAATAATGGCACCTGGGGCCATCATGTTGACGGGGCTCAAACTGCCGCGCAGCCAGCACTGCTACGCACCCGCACTATCACGTAGTCCTCGCAGTGCAAAATGTCGCGCAGTCCGCACTGCCGCGCATCCCGCACTGCTCTTGCCTGTATCGTTCTATTTTCAGCCCTGTTTAACGGGCATCATCGATAAAGGATTACTCAAATCATCACTCGAAGACCGCTCTCTTGGTTGAAGCGGCACGAAGGTTGGCATCAATTAAGGGTGTCATTTCTGATGCTGTCGAGAACATTTAACAGACAAACTCAACGCAGGTATCTTAGCATTTTCAATAATTCACTCACAGTCGCTTCTAGCCTATCAATCAGTTGGATATATTTTTTCAGCAGAAATCCACAGAAGCACATGTCCCTCAGTATTATTATTGATGGATGACGTTTAGATACATACCGTCAGTTCCCAACGTCACTTCATTAGTGTTACCAACAAAGAACACTGCAATATTGCTCGTAAATTTTTCTCGAGGATTCAGCTAGACAAAAAGAACAGAATGACTGAAACATTTTGTTCTGATTGTTGCAAACGTTAGTTGTTGCCGTGAAAACGTTAGTTGTTCAACCTTAATGGAATTAGTTGGTGATTGAAACATTCTTTTTATATGAATTGGCAGAGAGGGCTTCAAATTGTTGACGCAGTGTTCATCCAATTGGCAAATGGACTCTTTATTGCATTTCCGTCAAAAACGTCGCGGTTCGGTTCACCATACAACCTTCGTCAAAGGGCCTCTGGTATTTATAATGCCTCAGGGCAAGCTGAATAAACCAACAACATTTTATTACATTCTTGATGTTTGTATATATTTTTTTAATTTCTCGTGTCCTTAGTCTTCTTTCAGGGCGCGCCTTGTAGGCCTACCGCCTCTTTCCTCACCATCCATCCCTCTTCTCCTCCGTATAGCCCTCAGGCCCACTTCGACCATCCATCCGTTTCCTGTTAAAGACGGTTCAGCACGCAAGCTCAGGAGGATCCTCCCATAACAGACCCCGCAGGACTTCCGCACCTTCTTAAATATATATTTCCCTCCATACCTTCTATTTTCCCTCCCGACTGTAGGAAAATATTTTCAAATTTATAATTATTCCTCATAGGTACAATTTTGTTCCATCGTCGTGTCTGAGGTATAGCATATAGACACAGTGTGTATTAAACTGCCACTATTTTATTTGATTGCAGAGGGAACTGACAGAATTCGTTTGGTAACTGAAGCATTCTCCATGTGTTTTCAATCACTGAGCCTTCGTTCCTGATCTTGGAGTGGAGTTGTCTCCTCGGCCCGCCCGCGTCGCTCTCTCGGTCTTCGTATTTTCTCCAGGCCGTGGCTGTTGGCATCAAAGAGGGTGTTTACATTCAATTACAGTCGAGCCCAGGAGTGGCAGTCGGACTAGTTCTTGTCAAGAGCTGAGGAGACGTCGTCACTGAGAAGGCTTTTTTACGTAATGGTTTCTCTTGAAACAACGTCAATGTCAGTGTTTTTTATTTCCAATATTTTACTTTTTGAGGCGACGTCTCTAGAGATTACAAGTGTTTACAAGTGTAGGAAGACAACAAGAGGCCTATTGGCCCAAACTGGGTTGCCTTTTAGTAGCAAAAATATTAATTCTGGAGTAGAACGTCTATGAGGCCTTTTGGCCCAAACTAGGTTGCCTTTTGATAGCAAGAGGATTAGTTCTGAAGTAGAACGTCTAAGAGAGCTTCGTGTGCCATTTTTTTTTAAACAACAGGAAAGGGAACGGTTTAGCTATTCATCGGTAATATATGTAGAACTTATCGAGCCGCGACTTGAACGATTCGATTGTATTGCTGTTTACAACCTCCGCTGGAAGCTTGTTCCATTCTTCGACCACTCTATACGCGAAGAAATTGCGCGTTATGTCGAGTGAGAAACGTTTCCCAACAATTTTGTATCTATTGTTCCTAGTCACTCCGTTTGTATCTAGGAAGAAAAGGCTCGCTCGGTCGACGTTTTCCATACTCTTCATAATCTTCCACACTTCTATCATGTCGCCTCTGACTCGACGTTTCTCTAGCGAATAAAGATTGAGTTCACGAAGCCTTCTTCGTACGATTTATTTCGCAGCGAGGGGATGAGTTTGGTAGCTCTACGTTGAACCTACTCAAGTTTAATAACGTTTTTTTCTAAGGAATGGAGACCAGAATTGAGCGGCATACTCGGGATGCGGTCTAACAAATGTATTAAATAACTTGAGCATACTGTGCTGGTTTTTGAACGAGATAGTGCGGGATATCGATCCTAGCATTTTGTTGCCTTTCTTGGCTGCATTGTTACATTGCTTGCTGCTTTTTCAGTCGTTTCTAATGATGACACCTAAATCTCTCTCTTCGGTGACGGGAATGAGTTTCTTTACAGACATTGAATATTCGTACATGGGGTTATGAGAACTTATTTGCATAACTTTATTTTTGTCTACATTAACTTACATTTGCCACTTTTCTGACCAATCAACAATTTTGTTCAAGTCTAGTTGGATCTACTGACACACTAGTTCAGTTAGCACTTTTCCTCCGGTCTTAGTATCGTCGGCAAACTTGCTAATGTTTGAGAACACGTTGCTATCGAGATCGTTAATGAATATTATAATCAGAACTGGCCCTAACACGGATCGTTGAGGCACGCCGCTTGTAACATTACCCCAAGGAGAGGAAGCTCACTTAAGTACAACTCGCTGCCGTCTGTCCGTAAGCCAGCATTTTATCCAGTTGTTAAGCTCGCCTCGAATACCGATGCTGTGCAATTTACTAATTAGGCGCTTGTTGGGGAACGGTTGGCTTTAGACAGGAACAGTTGTGTCTAAGGCCATGCTGGGAGTCGCCAATCAGTTTGTTTGATTGTAAGAATTCTGTAATTTTATCCGTTATCAAACTTTCTATCAACTTGCCAATGACTGAGGTGAAATTATTTGGACGCTAGTTGCCGGGACACTTTTTGTCCCTTTTTTTAAATTGGGGTTACATTGGCTTCTTTCCATTCAGAGGGACATGTGCCATTTGTGAGAGATTGGGTGAAAATGTTTGATAAATGTTCGGCGATTTCGGTTCTTGTATCTTTTAGAATTCAGGGATGAATTGGTCTGGACTTGGAGATTTGTGACTTTTAATTTATCTATATATTTAATTACTTCGGCGGGGGAAAAGTTTACTGTGGTGAGGGCTTCAATTCGTTTTGCCGCTATGATATCCTCAGGATTAAGAATATCCTGATTCTCTAACGTAAAAACAGAACAAAAGTATTCATTAAGTAGAACACTCATTTTGTTGTCGTCCGTTTCTAGCTCACCAACATCGTTCTCGAGAGGACCTATTACAGATTTTGATTTTTTTTTGCTCGAAATATAACGAAAAAATTGTTTCGTACTAGTTTTGTCAATGGCAGCAATTTCATTTTCATAATCTTTCTTCTTATGTTTCAGGACCCTCTTAAGATCTCGCCTGCTAATTTTGTATTCATTTTTTGCTCCGTCGTCATGGGGATGTCTCTGCTTTATCGAATGGTTTGCTCTTTTGTGAATGAATGCCCTGCAATTCTCCTTTCCAGTACGTGGGCTGATAGACTGCTGTTTGCCTGTTTTTGCGCGGGATATGCTCATGTTCAATATTTTCAAGTGCAGTCAAGACATAGTCAAGCGATTGATTGCCATCTTGGCCGAGGGTTATATTTGCTGACGCCATTGACTCTCTTAAGTAATCAAAATTAGCTAATCTGAAGTTAGGAACTTTTTCGCAGTTTGTTGATGTTTTCAACTCGAGTTTAATCTAAAAAAAGATACAGTTGTGGTCACTATTTCCGAGTGGTTCCCCTGCTTCGACGTTCATGACATGGGAGTCGCTTGCACTAAATAGGAGATCAAGAATGTTGCTACCTCTTGTGGGTGTCTTCACTATTTGGGTCGTGAACTTATTGTCTGCAAAATCAATCAGACGTTGGCCGGTGGCAGTACATTCGTCTGTTTCCCAATCAATGTCGGGGATATTGCAGTCGCCAAGCACAATACTGTGTTGTGTTGTGACAACATCGACAAAGGTGTTGTAAAGATCGATATCATCTGCAACCTTGCTTTTAGGGGGCGATAGACGAGAGTGATTTGAAATTTTATATATTTGCCGACTACTTGGGTTGATACTATGTCGTGCCTGTTGTTTGGAATGATGACTTCTAATATTTGAAGAGTGTTCTTTACGAGAAACATCACTCCTACGCCCTCTCGGCCTTGTCTGTCTTTGTGAAATCGTGAGTAACCGGGATCAATAAATTCGCCTAAATAATGTTTGGTGTTGAATTTCATTCACGATTCTGTGATTGCTATTATGTCGATACTTTCATTCATTGCAGGGATACCTAATTCTTCGATTTTGTCTCTGAGACTTCTAGCGTTCACGTAGTAACATTTCTGAGTACCGTTAGTCACATTGACATGATTTGCTTGACTTTTTTTGCTTCTACTCTGAGGTCTTCTGTCGGAGCCAAGACTTTCGTTTCCGTGGGTTTTACTAGCGAAGCTGAAACTACTGCCTCTAACTCGGGCTGGATTGATCGCAGGAACTTTTTTGCTAGGACCTGTGGTGGTGTTTTGATAGGCACTTGTATTTGTTGTGTATCTCGTGTTGAAACGGGCGGAGGTCGCTGTGTCGTTGCGTCGGGCACTGCTGACGGACTTGTTGGTATAATATGGTTTACGTTATATGACTTATTTTCGTCGACAAGTCCAACGCCGATGTTTTTAAGGATGTTTTCGATGGTATCAAGTCCATACGTGTTAATGCGAGCCTTGTTGGTGATTCTATTAAAGTTATAGTACTTTGGGTCGATCATCGTATCCCAATGATCCGAGAAAGAAATTTTCTGGGCTATGCAGCAAATTGCTAGGCGATTGTTAAGTCAAATCATCTTGTTTAACTTTTATCTGCTTTGGTTCGGATGGGGCAGGATGCCAGTGACATGGACGTTCGCTTGTGAAGGTTTGATGTTGTTTAGCATGGCTTCATACCATTTTCATGTCGATTCCGTCTGCGACACGTCTATAGGTCTGACTTGTATCATAATTCGCTTAGATGAATGCATCCTTTCCTTTGCGATTATGCCTTTGACCTCGTCAATTTTCAAATCAGCTTTGCCGAGGATTTTCAGTTGAATTCTCCCTTTTCGCTGATTTGATTTGAAGGAGGTGACATTGTAATCACCAATCACAATATTTTCCTCTGTATGCTGAGAGTTCATTTCATCGTGCAATGCATCGATTCAGTTACGTGTATTGGTTCGAAAGTGGTGAGATTGTGGTCCAACGTGTGTTGCATTGTCACGGCGTGGCTGCCTCCCACTAACTACAGTTGTGTACAGTGCCTTGCTATCTTTGACTGAGTTTTCTATCGGTTTAATACGATCGTTTGTCTCAGCGTCTAGAGCTGAAAGCTTCTTGGCGAATTCGGAGTCTACGTGCTCTTGGAGTTCTTTCACTTGATTTCGGGTGGTCTCGACAGTTTCTTTGACTGCTTCTTATTCGCTGCTTATCAGATCTTTAAATTCGTGAAATTGTTT
This sequence comes from Gammarus roeselii, assembly GCA_016164225.1. Taxonomy (NCBI): domain Eukaryota; kingdom Metazoa; phylum Arthropoda; class Malacostraca; order Amphipoda; family Gammaridae; genus Gammarus; species Gammarus roeselii. The sequence continues at coordinate 3,267 of SDVV010019168.1, read as the reverse complement.
GAGCACGTGTTCCAGAAATCGGTTATCCGTGTTGATTGTCTCCGTTATGTGTAAGTCATTGGATGAGACCGTCTCGGTTATGGATAATTCAACGAAAGCGTGACTGATTTGTTCCTTCAGTTGTTTGGTTTCCTATGCCGCTTGGCAAAATTTACAGCGCAATGTCTTGCATTACCCATTTGAGGGACTGCTACGCAAATTCCTGGCAGAGGAGCCAGAAGAACTTTGACAATCCATTAATTCGGAGGCGTACGAGGTGTGGCAGATGCTCTATTCTAGCTTAGCCTGAACCATCTTGGACTGTTATAGAATTTACCGGTGTAAAAATGGACCGTTAACTTGAGGTCCATTTTTTTTATGACATTAGATATGAATGCAATACTCTAATTAAATGCGAGATGTGACGATTATGTCGACGATTCGAAAATGGAATAAAAACGGGAATAATACAAATGAGAGTCGGATTTGAGCATCGTCGGATGCGCGTTAGCGCAAGGTTATTTCCTATTGCGGGATTTGGGTTGAATGCAAAGCTAAACTAATTCGTAGCTGATCCCATCTGCTTCTCAATAAAGGAATGATATGAATCTGGACGCCAACCTTGTACCAGACATGGCCGGCGGAGTATCAGAAGATGACGAACAAATAATTACACTTCAGTAAATGGGGTGTTTTGAAATCGTAGCACGATTCTAAACTTCAAGATGTTAAGTGGTACAATACAATGATACTTCCTGATACATGATACTTGTGGTTTTCTTACAGCGAACCGGCTGCATTTGAAAATGTTGAAAATCGTAATACCAATAACATCTCAGATTACGGTTATAGACACACAGCTAACACGTGCACAGTTAGGATATAGGAAAAACAAACTAGAGCGGCCTTCTAACAGGGCGGCATCCTAACAGATTTGCCATAAAGGTGCAAAAATACGTTTTCAAATTATATATATGCTGTGACAATACCAGTTTCATTCGAGATGTTCGAAATCAGTATACCCGTACCCTTAATAACATTGATAAAATACAAGCAAGTAATATGAGCACAGATGAAATGAAAATAAACTAAGTTACGATAATATAATAGAACACTAATAATAGAACACAATGGAACTAATGATACTGTTTTTTTTACAGTGTGGAAATAGTTTTTTTCTGATGTTAGTCGGCGTCAGTCTGATGATGCCGACAGAGTAAGTCAGTCACTTGTGGGATTGGCTCCTGGTCATCACAGCACATGAGAACATTTTTTTTCCTTCGGCGCCTAACACTCATAATACACACTCTTTATCGTCACTACAAGAAATATTTCAGCACCAAAGCAATATTGAAACAAGCGCTATTGAAATGCAGGATAAAATGTTTCGAGTGCGCACCATCGAGTACATTGAAGTAGACACGCATTGAAACACTAAAGTAGACATGAACTGCAACACTACTTTGATAACCAGACAACCTGTAGCTTGAAAGAGTCTTCCAAAGAGGAGTTTTTTTATTTGTACGATGTCCAGACGCAAGTCCAGGATTGACGCTAGTATCCAAATCAGCTGTGATGGGGTGTGCCCAGGCAAGGCCGACTCTTGAAGGCCTTGGTCCAAGTCAGCTGAGAGGTGAGGGGATGGCTGATGTAGCTTTCGCAATTTGAATTCATCCCCTTTTTTTGATAGGAGTCTCCTCCATCGTGAATATTTACATGTGAACTGTGTTCTTCCGATAGCGTGTGATGGATTTTAAACCATACATCTCGTTGAAAATGATTCCTCAGTCTTCAGGTTTACCCTCCTCCACCCCCTCCCCCAGAAGAGCGATCTAGAAATGATCGGTCAACAAAGCCGAGCATTTCCAACCAGAGAAGTTCTTGTGGGGCTACATTACAATTGAAAGAAATACTGTTAACTGTTAACGTTCATACAGCACTCTTTGAGTACACTTTGAAATGCAATACAGAGGGACCCCCATAGAAATATTTTATATATACCTGAACTAAGAAATAATCTTCATAACGGCAGAGCCAGGTCCACCATCGATCGTCCCTCTAACGAGGGCGACATTGTTTTCCTCACCACAACTCGCTTTGTACTAGAGTGCATATCCACCATGGAGTTCGACAGTATCAGCCAGTATACTCTGCCAACATGTGGAAGGAAGGACCCTAAGGTCCGGTTCAAATTCCTATGTTCGCTGTATTCATGACCTTTCACCTCGGTCGTTCCCCAACTCTAAAAGCTATTTCCTTTAATATATTCGTCAGACATTCTAATGTTCATCCACACTATACTTTCGCCTGCCGTTGCACTCATCACATTCTTACCAATATTTTTCTTTCTATTGTTTCCTTGCTTTAAGCATTTCAATTGGTTTCAATCACGTGTAGTATATGGAGAGTTTCTTTTACTACCTGCAGAATAATTACAGATCTCGAAAGATATTGATATTTTTCCAGTGAACGTATCAGTATTTATGTGTCATTCAGAAATAACGGACTTAATTAACAACACCTTTTAAACACAATCTTTCCTATTCGCATTACCAGCCCCGCAGTGAGGATCAGGTTTGGTCAAAGTCTATTCAGTAGGCTAATGCATAAAATGGGTCGACTTACAAATATTTTAACACAAAATACAATTCGTACCATGACACAATCAAGGACTACGACTCTGTTGAATAACGCCTGAATGTATTATATCATTGATGCACGATTCCTTACCGTAGATGTGTTTGTAGTGTCTTCTCAACTCACTGGTACTCTGCGTATAGAATGTCCTATCCAGAAATCTCTATTCACAAGACTTATAACAGTCTAAGGCAGTGGCGTTGTTCCAGTTTCAATAGGCGGAGTCGTGCACCATTGTTGGGCTCTTTGCCGGACAATGGGTCTGCGGCTCACAGGCAGTATCAGCCGATTTAACTCCCACGTTGAAACCTGACGACACGACACGAGGCTCCCGCGACCTTGCAACGACACGAGGCAACAGAACCATGAAACAACACGAGGAAACGGGTCTCTGCAACGATTCTTGACGAAGCGACCATGCAACGACACGAGGCAACGAAACCATGGCTCGACACGAGGCAACAAAACCATGCAACGACACGAGGCGACGGAATCATTTTACGACACGAGGCAATGGGCGACGTAACGATATATGAGACAACGGAACCATGCAACGATTCCAGCAAAGAGACCACACAATGACACGAGGCAAAGGAACCCTGCAATGATATGAGTAACAGAAACCATGCACCGACACGATGCAACAGGGCT
>SDVV010019167.1:0-13592 GCA_016164225.1 Gammarus roeselii | reverse complement strand
CGGCCATTATGACTCGGCGGGGGTAAACCAGTGAAAACTATCGGGCCCTGCTGCTGACAACGGATCCTTTGACTGCACTCGTGCCCCTGAGTGTATGTTGCGTCGGTACCGGCCGGACCCTTTAACACAAAAGGGCTAAGTTGTGTGGGTGTGAGCTTACGAGGGTGTAAGTGGCGCCTTGCCGTCGGCCACCCTCTTTTCTGGGGGATGCGGCCTAGTGTCTGTTTCTGTATCTGAAAACTCTGCAGTACGATTACCCTGCCCTTCGAAAACTGCAACACGACCTATTCACGATCTCAGAGACGGGTCAAGCGGTCGAGTTCTGCTGGATCTCTGGACACGTTCGAATAAGAGGAAATGAGCTTGCAGATTCTCGCGCTAAACAGGCATATACCCGTTAAGAACAATTTTTCTTATATTATTGAGACTGGTTCCCGATCATCAACTTTCGACAACATCCCAATGATACGACGAGTGGTAACAGAGTGGACAAAACGAAGAGACCAAGTGTTCATTACCCGCCTGTGCACGGGACATACGTGGATAACCCACTATCTCCTGATGGACGTAGATATGACCGGACGCACCACCATGCCTCTGTTGCCACCAGGTGGCAATCAGTGTGAAATACTTACTTATGGATTGTAATGCATTCGCAGCAGCCCGACGAGCCTTTTTGAATCCCCCGTGCACCCTACAACGCCTGCTCACACAAACATGATACAAAAAAAACTAATATATTTCGGAAAACATACTAGACTCTACAAATCTGTTTGAATCCTCTCCGTTTATGAACACGTTATCCTGCTGAAGATCGAATCTAAACTCGCACTCGAGGGCGCGCACCGGAACTAACTGACCTTTGCGCCTTACGGGGGAGCGTATTTGACTTTGCGTAGATGCTCCGGTGGAAAACAAAAGCAACTTCTACTACGGAACCCTGGATCCAGACGGAAGGAAACTATTTCGAAGGCGAGTTCGAACTTGAAGGGTAGAATCTCTTTAAACGAGACCGTCAGCCCAGACGGGGAGGAGGTGTCGCAATCTATGTGCGAAACCACCTCAGAGCCACTCGCCGCACCATTGACGTCCCACACGAGGTCATTTGTATCGAAATCGAAGGCCCGGCCAGAAAGCTACACATACTTCTCGTGTACCGGCCACCCCAACAAACGGTAGATACCGACCAATCCCTTTACGAGCTCCTCACACAGCTGATCCAAAATAGAGTGGCGGTGATTATGGGGGACTTCAACTGCAACGTTGTCTGGGAAAACCGAACGGCAGACATCGAGGGGAACAGACTGGTCGATTTCACCAATAACAACTTTCTGGAACAATTGGTTGATGAACCCACCAGGAGAACAGCTTCCTAGACCTAATACTTGCTACGGAAGAAAACCTGGTTACCCAGGTCACTGTAGGGGAACCCGTGGGCACCAGCAACCACAATATTGTCAGGTGCATCATCCACGTGCCAAGAAACCGAGAAATTCCCAACGCTAAACGAAGGCTCAACTTCCAACGAGCTGACTTCGTTGAGTGTGAAAGGGACCTTAGCAACCTCCAACCCACCAGGCTGGAATCGAGGCATCCTAGACTGATTTTAAAATCAAATTCCTGGACGTCCAGGCAAGCCGACCAAAAGCCACACCCTAAGTGGTTTAACAGAGGCATCCAAGCAGCCATGTCTACCGAAGACCATGCATACAGGCGCTGGAACAAACCCTTCGGACCGATTGTTGAACGAACACAGAAAAACAATGTAGTGTGGGGAAAAGGCGAATTAGAGTAGCCCAACCCAACGAAGAACGCCGAGTTGCAGCTGCCTGCAAACGCGACCCGAAAGAGTTCTTCAGCCACGTTAACAGTATGAAACCCATCAGAGCTTCCATCGGCCCACTTACCACCGACCAAGGAACTCTGACCACTACCAATGCGGAGATAGTGGAGGTAGTAAACCAGTACTTCGTTAGTGTGTTCACCGAAGAGAGTGAAGATGCAATCCCGGAACCCTCCATTAGGTACCGGGGGGTGCATCCCTTAGAGGACATCCAATGCACAGCCGCAGAGGTAGTTGGGAAAATCAAGAAGCTGAAGGCTAACAAATCTGCAGGCTCCGTCGGGTTTCTCCCGAGAGTAATTAAGGCTGTCTCGGACGAATTTGCCCCTCATCTACTGGCGGTATTCATACTATCACTGGAAGAGGGGGCGGTTCCCGAGGACATGAAGATAACCGACGTTACCCTTATCCACATGAAGGGGCAAAAAAATCTCCCGGGGAAACTACAGGCCCATCAGCCTCACATCAGTTGTGGGCAAAATATTGGAGTCCATTATCGCAGATCAAATAGTAAACCATCTGGAGACGAACAATGTCCTAGGGAACAGTCAGCACGGTTTTCGTTGTAAGAGATCATGCCTTACCAACCTGTTGGAATTCTTCCAACACGTGATCTCGATCTACGACGACTCGAGGGCCATCGGTATCATGTATCTTAACTTCAAGAAGGCATTCGACAAGGTCCCTCACAAGTGACTCTTCACCAAGCTGAGAGCTCTTGGAGTTGTAGGAAGATTCTCGGAACGGATGAAGCACTGGCTTTCAGACCGGAGGCAGCGAGTGGTGATCAATGGTGAAAGCTCACTGTGGGCCCCGGTTAAAAGCGGGGTCTCCCAAGGATCAGTCCTAGGCCCACTCCTGTTCCTCATTTATATAAATGACCTAGACGCAGGCCTCATTAGCAAAATATCAAAGTTTGCTGATGACACAAACTAGGAGTGAACGTCGCAAACCCCTCAGCTGTCGAGTACCAGCAGCAGGATCTTGACAAAATCGGGGAATGGTCCGAGGCATGGCTGATGCCATTTAACACGGACAAGTGCACAGTCATGCACATCGGCAGAGCAAACGGATCGACGAATTACTCCCTATTGGACAGCCAGGTCTCGACTAACAACCTAGAAAAATACCTAAAAGTCTTTATCAGCGCTGACCTGAAGTTCTCCAGGCAGTGCGCAAAAGTTGAGAAAAAGCAATTACAGTCCTCTGATACATCGGAAGGCAATTCAGGTACAGGGACAAGGAAATAATCCTAACCCTGTACAACACCCTTGTTAGACCACTATTGGAGTATGCTGTCCAATTCTGGTCTCCCACCCTGATCCAAGACATCAATAGACTGGAAAAGGTACAGGCTAGGGCAACGAAGATGATCTCAGCCATCAGGCACATGGGGTATAAGAGAAGATTAGAGGAACTGAAACTATTCACCCTCAAAAAGTGTAGGCTTGGAGGACAGCTCATTAAAACCTTTAAAATCCTAAAAGGCTTCAATAACATAGAGTACTGAAACCTCTTCATGCTAAATGACCACCCACCAAGAATCACGGGTTGAAACTCCAACCAAAGAGATTCCACACCTGACCCTGCGGTGACCTGATGACCTACAAAATCATCAACGTTTGGAATATACTTCCGTTGGCAGTGACTGCGAGCAAATCAGTGGACACGTTCAAGCGTAGGCTGGACCGGATCCTCCCTGAACTCGACTATCAGTAATGATAGCAAAGTCAGTTAAGACAGATTAGGCAGGCGGGGGTGGCCTTGCCGGACACGGCAGGCTAGCAGAACTGGCCCTGTGCAGCCCCCAAAACCCCACTGGCATCTCAAACCCGGCTGCGGAGATAGTGGGAAACAGCCCTGGAAGCAATGACTGAGGGAAACGCAACTCCCGTGCAGCGCACGGGGGTCAAACAGGGAACCCCCCGGGCAATCCCAGAAAAGTCAGCATCCAATGCTACGACCATCACACCAGCCCCACACGACAAAGCTAGATCAGCTGGCCACCTGCTCGTGGTGAGAGAGGCCAAGCTGTATCTCCTCACGATACAGTGAACCAAGCGCCAGCACAAGGTGACAGGAGAGAGCCCTGCCCCAACACACCGGTCCCTTGTAAGGCAGGGACAGCCGAAGCAAAGGCCTCTCGCCACACTGCTCCCCACCCCCAACAATGGGGGGGGGGCAGAGATGAGATCCCGCGACGGTTACAGAACCAAGGGGATGCTCTGCAGCACACAGAAACTTCTTCGGGGTCTGTGTGACTGGAGAGAGTTACATGTGTGGGTCTCCCCTGGGAGGACTCCGGGAGGTTCACTTGAATGCAAATTGTAGGATTGGCAGAGATTGCCTCTTTGAATCTCTAGTTCCTTGTGACTCCTGTGACACGTGTGCATACTTTTGACGTATGCAACGTGAAGGACTTTGATTTCACGCAGTAGTAAACCCAATTACTCTAATCTAATCCTTCCTCCAACCTCACAATGTGTCCGAACCACCGCTAAACATGTGAATCTACTCTGCCCTCCAACTTCCTCACCATCTAATTCGAACTACGTCATTATGGATCTTATCCCTCTGCGTCACTCTGACCATTCTTCATAAACATTCCATATCGAAAACATGCAACCTTCTTTCTTCTGCTCTTGTCTTCCACGCCACGTCTCAGTCCTGTAGAACAGGTGGGAAAACTACCCCCTCATACAACCATTTTCTTGTATCCATACCCGTAGATCCTTACGCTATTCAGTGCCATCAATACTTTGTACACTTTCCTTCATTTTACATTTCATCTGGGTTTTCACTAGTTCAGGCATCTCCACATGAGAGTCCAGGAACATCAAGCCGTGGACCTCTCCAAGAACTCTCTTTTTAGGCGGACCCTGCTTCCGCTTGCATCGTCATTCCACGAACATCTCGTTACTTCACTTTTGCACACAATAACTTGCTGCCTCCTCCTCTCTCCGACACTAACCTACAAAACTTCACCGAATCTGCCAGTTATACATCATAAAATGTTTGAGAATATTTTAGGTGACGGTGTTTCACTCTTTTTTTTTAGAACCGTTTCTCTGACCTACCTACATCTCCTTCGTTCGATTCTTCCTGTTCTCCTGAGTGAGATTCTGTAACTGAGTGTAGATCTTATCCATGGGATCCTCGTCTGGCAGCACTTTCTTTTTGCATCATGAGGACTTAAGCTGTTGGGCGCCAATAACTAGAGCGTTATTATCCCTATCCCTAAACTACAAACAGATACAGACATTAGGCCGCATCCCCCAGAAAGGGGGATGGCCGACGGCAAGGCGCACCTAAACTAAAACTGAAAGTCACCAACCCTTGTCTGATTAAACTAATCAGCGTTTAGGTCATTTATTGCTCTCTGGTATGCTAAACTTTTTTCTTGTAGCACTGTTACAGTAAGTATCGCTAATGTCTTTCTCGAATGTTCGCAGGTGGTTGCAATCCTGAAGGGCCACACCAAGAAGGTGACGTGTGTCGTCTACCACCCGACAGAGGATACCATCATCACTGCCTCGCCCGACACTCAGGTAGGCTGCTAACCATCGGTGCCTTTCCTTACATAGGATTTTGGTGTGTTAAGTATACCTGGAACCGAATCAAATTAATAGATTGGTGAATACTTATTGAATTACAAATTGCTATCACGCTGGAAATCCCCATCATTCGAATACAAAAATTTGCCACAGCGAAGCTTGGATGGGGAAAATGCCATGGGTATTGGGTATGTGTAACAACTTTTTAGTAATGTTTCCGATAATCTAGAAAAGAATTTGACCTTAATTTGATCGATTCAGTAATGGCGTAATCATATGCAGAGCTGCGATGGGGCAGCATAGCTTTTGCATTAAGAAGCCAGTTATTTAAAAACGCGAACCATCAAAACCATCAAAAATTAACACATTTCCGATCATTTAGTGATTACTCGGACGCAATTTTTTATACATCAAATGCTAGATCTCCAGTGAACAACTCATTTATTTTCCATTAGCTGCCTATGAAATTATTATCGGAAAAGTAATTTTGATAAAATCCAGTATGATCATTCTACGGTCAGGATATGAAACATATCCATTGCACCATTATTAATCTCTACTCAAAGTAAGTATTTTCTTTGCGTGATATCGTTACTGAATAAAAATACTACCATAGTATTTGAGTGCATTACCTTCCACGTTTGTTTCATTTCTTGAGCCTCGATTTTTCGGTTCGTGTCGGTAAAAAAAAATGACGACAGCAATTTTTCATATCGCAGTTACGACAAACTCTCAGTAGGACAAATGGGTGCAAATTAAGTTCGTAGTTTAATCTTTGAGATTCACACCTCAGACAATATCGTAGCAAAATTCCATATAAATTTACTTTTGCCCTGTAGTTTCTGTTTTTCGTTGTGGACTGGATCAGAGTTTCAAGGCTTCCTAGCACGCTGGAGTTAGCGTCCTTCTGGCTCCGAACGTCAAACCAGCAACTAGTACTGTATCATGTTTGAGACAAATTGTTATTAGATTAGAGTGATGGGGTTCTCCACTACGTAAAGTCAGTGTCCTTTACGCGGCGAATGTCAAGAGTATGCACGGGTTCCACAGGAACTCCATAGGTGCTGAGGTCATATGATGCCGGCCCTCTCCCGGTGGCTGTGCAAAGCATTAACACTCAACCAATCCTGCTTGTTACAGATTTGCTACTGTACGGATACAAGTAACCAGAACATTTGATTGACCCATCCTGTTTTTGTTAGGTCATTTTCTTACTGGGAACTAAAATATGGAGTTGGATCGAGCAGCTATTTCTTAACCTATTGAGCGTTCTTCTGTTTTCTCGTCCGGTGCCAGTAGGACATTGACTCCAGTGCACCAGAAAGCCTTGACAATCTAATCAAATCTTGTCTTCTCTCTCCAGATCCGTGTATGGAACGTGGCCACTAGCCAGACCTTACAGCTGATCTCCGCTCACGACGGCCCTGTGACAGGGCTGTCCCTGCACGCTACAGGAGACTATCTGCTCTCCGCTTCGCATGATCATCACTGGGCCTTCTCTGACATTCGCACAGGAAGGGTACTTTGTAAGGTGAGCTCCGGGAGGAACTTTATCAGTGATATGAACATCGGGATGACGTTGGTGAGCTCGTTTAATGTGAGAGTGCTGTGCCATGTGGAGGACTATGTCTGTATCCATTTGGGCTTTTGTTTTAAGCACGCATCAAATCGAATTGAGGGCTACTAAAACATTAAGCTTGGCTCAGAGTTATACGAATATAAACTATTATGAGAGTTTGTGCTAAACACCTTGTCTAGACTTAATATCATTTCACAATGTGCGCTATGTGGTTCTAAAATTCAAGGAATCTTCTCTACCATCATATTCCTGTGACCCTTCCAAGTAATGTTGGTGTTTCAAAAATAATTAATTTTCTTACAGGTGAGCGACCAGAGCAACAGCTCAGCCCTGACAGCGGCGCAGTTCCATCCCGACGGCCTCATTCTGGGTACCGGCACACAGGACGCCACCATCAAAATCTGGGACCTCAAGGAGAGGACCAACGTTGCCAACTTCCCGGGTAAACACACTGTTTTTGAATTTTCTGTTGTTGTTGCAACATATTGCTCGTTGTTTCTATGAAAACGGATTTCATATCATGAGAGTTGAACAACTAGCGCCTCAAATGGTACAACGTAGTTACTTTCGTGCGCTAATCATCCTCTCTCCTTTGGGTTTTAGGTCATACTGGAGCCATCTCTTCTATTGCCTTCTCTGAGAACGGCTACTACCTTGCTACTGCTGCTGAGGATTGCACCGTTAAGCTGTGGGATCTTCGTAAGCTGCGAAATTTCAAAACACTGCAGTTGGACGAGGGCTACGAAGTGACTGACCTCTCCTTTGACAGATCCGGAACATACCTCGCAGTGGCAGGAACTGATGTCAGGTACGCTCTCTCGAACACTGCGCTGAGTGTTCTGCTCCACCTCATTTCTGGACTATTGCTATCAATGAAATACCTAATTGAGAAGGTCAAACTTTTTTTTTGGTATTGACATCAAATTCCACTGAAATTTTAATCACTTCATAGAATTCTCTAATGTTTAGTCTTCATTTTTTTGTGTATCTGGATCATTATTCCTATCGTGAATGTTGAAATACTTTGCATGGCTCGTGTATCCAGAGCCTTTACGAATTAGCTATCTTAGCATTGATTATGTTGACTACTGACTGACAACATTCCCGTCTACGCGTGTAGCTATCAGCCCAACCCAACAATCGGTGCTATAACAAAAACTCGACGAGCCGAGATAATTCTTCTCCGATTGAGAATGGGATATAGTAGACTGACGCACAGACACCTAATGGAGTTGTCACCTCTATACTGCATGTACTGTTAAGTCACCCTTACAAAAGCCTGTTCCTGGCTCCAACTATTGCTCAACTTGCCTAACGCTTGGTGCGCTCTCTCGAAAAAATTCAGTGTTGAAACACTTCTCGGTTACCTTCGAGAAACCAATCTCTAGGCTGAAATCTGATCTGTTGTGAATAGATTACTCCTCATCTTACCTACCGACAGTCTCCATCCCGAAGGATATCTGTTCATAACTCGCTTTGAATAAAACACTTTCTCGACCTCACAATTCAATTGTATTGACATGAGCATGCTTTGAACCTAAACTAACCATGAGAAAGACGATAACTTGTCGACATATGTATGCAGCACTAGTTGCTGGTTTGACGCTCGGTGCCAGAAGGTAACTCTGCCGCACTAGAAAACCCTTGTCACTCAATCTTATCAGCTTAACTTTATTTTTGAAAACCGTCTTAAGACTGACCACCACAATATTCAAATGATTGTTGGCTACCTAATCTCTTTTTGATTATCATGGCTGGTGCGGAGAGTTAGATTTGTGCTAACGTAACCCCAGCGTTTCATAGAAGCCGACTAAAAGAGGGGAGCGGAGAGGCTGGGAATCCCTGCCTTTGTAACACCCTTCCTTAAAGACGGCAAGACGAGTGGGCGGGAAGAGAGGCTCACGTCTCTCCACACCCTATTGTTACAGATACAGACACTAGGCCGCATCACCAAGAAAGGAGGGTGGCCGACGGCAAGGCGCACCTTACACCCTCATACGCTCACACTCGCACACTCTCTGTCACGATTGCTGGGACCATATGGCCTCAGCACGTTAGGAGTTCCTGTACCTCCTGTGGCACCCGTACATACCATAGACGTTCGCCGCGCAAAGGATTCTGCCTTTGCGCAGTAGTAAACCTCAACTCAAAAATTGAAAAAGAAGAAAAACAAAGACTAACTTGATGCAGCACTGTTTGCTGGTTTGACATTCGGCGCTAGAATGACGATGACTCCAGCGCGCTAGGATGCTTTGTCACTCTAATCTAATCGAACCAAAACGGGGATGGTAAAGAAGTTGTAGGACTGACTGAGTGGATTCACGTGTTCTGAGATGATTCGGGCTCATGGTGAGGATAAATGAAGGGAGATTGGTAAAGAAGGGGGTGATGAAGCTGGAAGCAAGTGTCCTTAGGCCTAGAGGTAGGCCGAAATGTGGGTGGATGGATGGTGTGAAGCAGGCGTTAGGAAGGAGTGACTTGAAAGGGGAGGTAGCGAGAGAGCGTGCAATGTATATACGTGAGTAGAGAATGGTTGTGAATTGTTGATTTTCGACGCTGCCCTGATGTGCTTTCCCGCCCTTGGCTTCTCGTTGGGAAACAGGATGGGTGGGGGAGAGGGCCGATAATCATGACGCGGCAGGAGTAAATCAGTCCCGCTCTCGGGCCCTGCTGCTGTCACGGACCTCAGACCGCACTCGCGCCTCAGTTGTGGGGTTTCCGGCCGGACCCTTTAGCGCTAAAGGGCTAAGTTGTGGGAGTATGAGCGTCTGTGATGCGCCTTGCCATCGACCACTTCCGACCCTGGGGGATTCGGCCTGGTGTCTGTATCTGTATGACTGGTGTGACTATGATCACAGCCCGCTCTTTATGCATTTGGTGATGAGTGTAGTCATCTTTTCATACGTGCACGGAAATACGAGTGAATTATAGAGTGCATTTTCATATACTTACTTTATTGTAATTGTTTGATTGCCGAAGCGATCTGACACCAACAACGCTTACTCTTGGTGCTTCCTCACACAGTCCGAAGAAGGTGAACCCATAATGAGATGAACAAGTGACGCATAACTTGTGATTTTGTTCTGTGCATTGAAGCTCATAATTGGAATTTGAAGCGAGCTCTCAGATGCTCGACATTCAATTCTCCCACAGCTGCGTTAGGATGTTATGTCGATGTGCAGTTTCCCATGTAAACACATCTTTTCCACTCAACTTAAAACCTGGTATAATCCAATCCGTTCTATGCCTGATTGTTCCGCAGGGTGTACCTGTGCAAGCAATGGACAGACTTGCGGGTTTTCAACGACCACACGGCGCTGGCCACCGGCGTGCGTTTTACAGCTGACGCTTCCAGTCTTGCCTCAACCTCCATGGACAGAACACTCAAGATCTACGGCGTATAAACTTTTGCGTTGCAAATAGCCAAGACCCTGTAGAACGAAGACGCGGATCTCTCAACTCCTTTCCATTTATTTTGTAAAACTCACCGCACTTTGCAGCCACGAGATTCGCCGCAGAATTTGCTCATTGGTAATTCTGTATTGAATGTCCTTGTACATCTTCTGATAAGATCAGACAATTTCCTAATGGACTAATTCGAAGTCAAGTAACATCCCCCCCTCTACCTTAGGGTGATACAATGAACTGTCACCTTGTGGGACATCCGGATCTTCGTGACTATTGTCTTCGCTAATAGTAACCAGACTGTTTTGCGCGCGCAAGGGATTCTCAGATGTGAAGAAGAACGCCTACCAATTGACTAAATTAAGTCCACGCGTGATCACTTTCCAGTTGAATTGCTGATTAGTTCATTCTTCTGATTCATGTTAACAAGGTACCGTAGCAAAAAAAAATCGTTTATGGTCAGTCTGTGATCGGAAAAACATCAAAGACTTTTCCCAAATTGAATTCAACTTCATATAGAAATTTGTTACGAAATTATGTCTGGACAAAGCTTCTTGCTGAAAAATGGCAATCAAGTTTCAGATGAGTTCAAATATCGAGCGGAAATGAGCATAAAAGATTTTCCTTAATCTTAAATCCTACCCTTTTCAATCTAACGGGCTACCTTATTCAAGTCTTCAATCCATAATTCCTAAGAAAAATTGAAAAAATGCTTCTGGATTTGAACTAGATATACATTTTTTTACTCCCGATCGGTCGGGAAGTTTATGTGAGCCGAATAATGACCTAGAATGCTGTCCGCATAAGCTTTTAAAGCCATAACTTTCTCTTATTCATGTGCATAACTGACCTTTGGTTTTAAAGACCTAATTTTTGTACCCACCAGTGAACCACAGCATTGTTCACCAGGCCCACTTTGGCAGCAACAAGCACTTCTGATACTGTAGCCGTGTAAAATTACAGTTTCCTAAGTGTTGGTATACTACTAGAGTATTGTGAATTAAATCTAGGTCACTTAGCTAATTGTTTTATTCATGTTATCTACGATGTATTAATCGGCAGCCATTTGGCTGTAAACTGAAACAATATTTAATAGCAGTAGTGTAGAATAGTAAGTAGGCCTGTCCATTCTAGTAATATTTCAGGCCAGCAGTACTTTTAACTCTTCCAAAATGTGCTACCTAGTTTCAGGGCAGCGACCCGCTGCATCAACGGGGGTTGCCTACGTTTGCGACTGCTGAGTTTTCCCAGTTCTAACTCGGTAACGCGATGGATTGGTCTACCGAAGCAGAAGTTAATAAGGATAGACATGATTGTGGAAGAAGCGAGAAAGCTTACAACCCTCTCTTTGCTTCCATTTCAAAGGTTCCTACAGCTCATTACACTCTTCAGTGAACCAAACACTTCACACCCTTCCTTCACTCGCGTCTTCCAAGTCTAAGGTACTGGTTCACAGGCCGCACGGGGTAACGACCCAACCGGGGAATATTGAACACCCTAATTTCGTTTCAAATCCCTCTTTTCTTCTCTCTTCACTGTCTCGTTTACCCTTTTCTGGTTATGCTTTTACTTGTTTACTCGTTTAACCTCGTTTGTTTTGTTAGAACTCCATCAACGTATCTCTCCTCCTATCTTGACAACTTTCATAAATTTTTTTCAATTTGTTTATCAATTTTTTTTACTCTTTTTCTTTCACTCGTAAGAGCCATATGGCTTGAATTGCGCTTCTGCTTTTATCCGAATGAATCGAAAAGAGAAAACATTAGAGACGTTTTTACAAGAGAATCTTGTTGACATCCGTTGAACGTAGTTTTCAACCGATTCAGACCTTTGAGTCTTTTTACCTCCTCGACTGTCCTCGATTTTTTTGGAAAAGGAAACTTTGTCCGCTTAGCAGCGCATGGCGTCTTGCGCTTATCGGTCTAAATGTCTTTCAGGTATCGGGTGGCGCGCTCGGCCGTCTGGCGGCTGAAACTCCAACCCCCTTCCTTCCTCTATAAGCGTGAGCTGGCCCGCCCCATCATTCATTAGTCGCTCTGGCTTTGGACGCGAAGCACTCCCGCCTTACCTAATCCTGACAGGCCGTAGCACCATCTCGAAAGGTAAGATTCAGTGCGCGACGGCCCATCTGGGCATTGGAGTAGTGACCCACTGCCCTTAGAGCCACAGATGGGGTCTGCAATTATTGCCCTGCCGCTCTGAATTTGCTCCCAGTGAGCGCGTCCTACGACACGACGATTAGTCAATAGTCCTCTACAAAAATTGTCACAAATCTTTTATCTAGACAATTTGTCGATACAGTTCTCAACAAAAATTGTTGAAACTGAAATTTGTCGAGACAGAAATCTGTCAACACGACAATTTGTCAATACAGTTCTCAACAAAAATTGTCTAAACAGAAAGATGTTGAGACAGAAATCTGTCAAAACGACAATTTGGCAATACAGTTCTTGACAAGAATTGTCGAAACAGAAATTTGTTAGGACAGAAATCTGTCGACATGACAATTTGTTGCTACAGTTATTGACAAAAATTGTCGAAACAAAGCCTTTGAGACAAAAATCTGTCGACACGCAACTTGTCAATACAGTTCTTAACAAAAACTGTCAATACAGAAAGTTTTCGAGACAGAAATCTGTCGACACAACAATTTGTTGATACAGTTCTTGACAAAAATTGTTGAAAAAGAAATTTGACGAGAGAGAAAGTTGACGGGACAGAAATCTGTTGACAAGACAATTTAATGATACAGTTCTCAATAAAAATTGTCAAAACAGAAATTTGACAAGACAAAAAGTTGTTGAGACAGAAATCTGTTGCCACAACAATTTGTTGATTCAGTTCTTGACAAAAAAGAAACGGAAATTTGTTGAGACAGAAATTTGTTGATACAGTTCTCAACAAAAGTTGTCAAACAAATTTGTCTAAACAGAAAGTTGTTGAGACAGAAATCTGTCAAAACAGTTCTCTACAAAAATTGTCAAAACAGAAATTTGTCGAAGCAGAAATTTGTCAAGACAGAAATTTGTTGAGACAGAAGGTTGTCCAGATGTTAAGATTTTCAGTTCAGGGTTGCGAATAATTGGGTAAATCAGGGTTGAATGAAGATCAATTGGTTTCATAATTTGTCTTTTTCATAAAGAAATGGTAACACGTCAACAGGTTAAATCAATAGAGTACTGAAAATAAACACAAGTTACACTAGTGATTA
>SDVV010019166.1:0-13592 GCA_016164225.1 Gammarus roeselii | reverse complement strand
TAATGGCTGCTACGCAAACTAGCAGCTTTAGGGAGGGCCAGTAACTCCCCTAAAAGCCGCCAGGCAATCTAGCAGCTTTAGGGAGGGCCAGTAACTCCCCTAAAAGCTGCTAGGCAAACTAGCAGCTTTAGGGAGGGCCAGTAACTCCCCTAAAAGCTGCTAGGCAAACTAGCAGCTTTAGGGAGGGCCAGTAACTCCATAATGGCTGCTACGCAATCTAGCAGCTTTAGGGAGGGCCAGTAACTCCATAATGGCTGCTACGCAAACTAGCAGCTTTAGGGAGGGCCAGTAACTCCCCTAAAAGCTGCCAGGCAATCTAGCAGCTTTAGAGAGGGCCAGTAACTCCCCTAAAAGCTGCTAGGCAAACTAGCAGCTTTAGGGAGGGCCAGTAACTCCCCTAAAAGCTGCCAGGCAAGCTAGCAGCTTTAAGGTGGGCCAGTAACTCCCTAATGGCTGCCGGGCAAGCTAGCAGCTTAAGGGAGGGCCAGTAACTCCCTAATGGCTGCCGGGCAAGCTAGCAGCTTAAGGGAGGGCCAGTAACTCCCTAATGGCTGCCAGGCAATCTAGCAGCTGTCGGGAAGGTCGGCCAATTATTGCCGGAGGGCTTATCGTCGGGCAAGGTCGCCGCTCTCCCGGAACTCGGATCATTTGTGAACGGTTTCATTTGCAGGAGTTAACGATAGCAGCAATGAGAAAAAATAATTAAAAGACCTCAGTGTAATTATAGTACAAGTCTTACAAATTAAATGGGTGGCAATTACCCTAAGAGATTGCCGTTTCCGAGTGGAGGACGATTGCCGTGTCAGAGTGAAGGACGATTGCCGTGTCAGAGTGAAGGACGATTGCCGTGTCCGAGTAAAGGACAATTTCTGTGTCAGAGTGAAGGACGATTGCCGTGTCAGAGTGAAGGACGATTGCCGTGTCCGAGTGGAGAACAATTGCTGTGTCAGAGTGAAGGACGATTGCCGAGTCAGAGTGAAGGACGATTGCCGTGTCAGAGTGAAGGACGATTGCCGTGTCCGAGTGGAGAACAATTGCTGTGTCACAGTGAAGGACGATTGCCGAGTCAGAGTGAAGGACGATTGCCGTGTCAGAGTGAAGGATGATTGCCGTGTTAGAGTGAAGGACGATTGCCGTGTCAGAATGAAGGACGATTGCCGTGTCAGAGTGAACGATGATTGCCGTGTCAGAGTGAGGGACGATGACTGTGTCAGAGTGAGGGATGATTGCCGTGTCAGAGTGAACTATGATTGCTGTGTCACAGTGAAGGACGATTGCCGAGTCAGAGTGAAGGACGATTGCCGTGTCAGAGTGAACTATGATTGCCGTGTCAGAGTGAAGGATGATTGCTGTGCCAGTGCCAAGAAAGCGAAGAGGATGTAATGAAGTTCTTCACTATTCTCCTCATTTGGTGCTCTATGCCAAACAAGTATAGTTTTAGCCCGTATTCCAGCTCTAGTCATACACGAATACACACAAATAACACATATAAAAATTAAACGCTATTTTTGTGAACTTACAATAATAAACCAACATACTAAAAAAAAAACATCAAATTAGTTACAGAGGACGAACTACACAGGACTTAGCAAATGCTATTAAATTCACGGAAATCTAAAGCGTTTTGAGGTTGCCAGATTGTCATGCGTCCAATCGTGTGTACCAATCCTATCTCGCTTTCAATGGCAATAAAAAAGGTTAATCAACAGCAGCAGTCACTTCATCCTCGCTGAGCTCTGTTGTGCGTGAGCTCTATGCCTTATCCTTGCTGAGCTCTGCTGTGCGTGAGCCCTATGACTTATTCTCACTGAGCTCTGTTGTGCGTGAGCTCTATCCTTATCCTCGCTGAGCTCTGTTGTGTGTGAGCTCTATGCCTTATCCTCGCTGAGCTCTGTTGTGCGTGAGCTCTATGCCTTATCCTCACTGAGCTCTGTTGTGCGTGAGCTCTATGCCTTATCCTCGCTGAGCTCTGTTGTGCGTGAGCTCTATGCCTTATCCTCGCTGAGCTCTGTTGTGCGTGAGCTCTATGCATTATCCTCACTGAGCTCTGTTGTGCGTGAGCTCTATGCCTTATCCTCGCTGAGCTCTGTTGTGCGTGAGCTCTATGCCTTATCCTCGCTGAGCTCTGTTGTGCGTGAGCTCTATGCATTATCCTCACTGAGCTCAGCTGTGCGTGAGCTCCATGACAGTATTCTGTATTATTCACTCTGCTTAATTGGTGCGCAGTGAGCGAGAGTTCACTAGAGGGACTTCGCCCTCATTATTGCGCTTACTTCCGTCGCCTGCCGTTACAGCAATAATGAGATAATGCGGTACTCTGCATGCAAGCGATCAAGGACTCAGGAATGAGGGAGATATGTTGAGCGTTTTGTTCGGTAGCGTCGGTACGAAGGTTTGTGGGGGTTGTTTTCCCGATAGCCATAGTTGGATAATCACGTATATATCATAAAAAATTACAGAATAAGAGCAGAAACCTGAAAACTGAAATTCTTGTTGCTTGATTAAAATTAAAAAAAAAATGTAAGTATTCAAATAACTGATGTTCTTTTTATTTCAAGGTTGGGTGGAGATGACATGAGTGTGCACATTTGAGTTATGACACCAACAGTACAAGTGGCTGCTTGTTTGTCTCAGCACTATCTGCGTTGGAATAGTCGTTCGAAACTCTGTATTTTTATATCACAAAGTAGCTACTTGCTATTACTCAGAACTGTCGAAAGTTTAACCAACAAACAATAAAAGAAAACTGTCACCCTGCACGAAAAAATATTACATTCGGGTTCCTCACCTTCTTATTTACAAACAAACATCTGTTCACAAGCAATATAATATAATGCTGCCCGTACTACCAGTACACTGAAAAAATACGCAATCATCAACCCCACCTACATAATGAAGTGTGTGACTGCCGCCCACTAGAGATGAGCTGTAAATAATTCAATTTGGATTTAATCAATCCCATGCGATTCTCACCTAAAAATTTTAGTTTGTAAGATTATCAACAGGATTTATTATGAATATTCTTTGATATGAAGTCCAAACCGGCCCCCGACCGCAGACGACCTGTCACGAATTCATATGAATCTCTCATTTCACTAATTCAAATAGTGCATTTGAAAATTAAGTTAAATTTGTTAGACCTAGACTTGAAAACCCATTGTTAGACGATGGAAATAAATGACTTTGCAATATTAATAGGTAATAAATGGGCATGAACTTGAATGAATCACCAATTCAGTCTACGGATACTACTCCCAATATTTCACTAGGGCGAACAAACGAACGCAGTGTTTGTTTCCATTCATTCGTCATAGATACAGAAGAGAAGGAAAATCCGTATAAGCTTGATGATTAAAACTAATCAATAATAATTTTCCGCTCGATCTTTGAATTAACCTAAAATTTAATTTACATTATTCATCATGAAACTTTGCTCAGATATAATGTCGTAGGAAATTTCAATTTGAAATTTATATCAACGTGGGAAAAGTCGAATGTATTTTTTCATTTGTACACTAACCATAATCGAATTTTCTTTCGCTACTGTAAATATAAATAAATTTTAAATGTATTATTTATATGTGTCCCGCCAAATAGGCCATTATTAGGTCGAACGATTTTTTTTAAGAATATCATATAACCTCCTCAGTTACTTGTTGTTAACATGTGGGTCGAAAGGAGATGAAAAGTGAAGGCAGAAGTGAGGGCAGCAACAGCAAAAACAACCGAATACAGTCCCACCAGCGTTGGGTCATTTTCCTACCTCTTTTTCTTATACACTTGGCCAGGGGGGCGGGGGAGGGGAGGTGTTTATGGGACTGAGGGATACTTCCCTGCGCTGCACCAACAAGCCTACGAGGTTCATGTATAAATGGCCGGAACCCTCTGCCATATGGGCTCTCCAGCGGCAGGTATAAATGGCCGGAACCCTCTGCCATATGGGCTCTCCAGTGGCAGAGAACCCACATGACAGTGGGTTGACCACTGTGTAACTGCAGCTCGAAGCAACGGGTAACTGCAGCTCAAAACACCGTGTAACTGCAGCTCAAAACACCGTGTAACTGCAGCTCGAAGCACCGTGTAACTGCAGCTCAAGCACCGTGTACCTGCAGCTAGAAGCGCCGTGTAACTGCACCTCAAAGCACTGTGTCATATCAGAAAGAGCGGCGTGTAGGAACAAATTAATTAGTGCGACACATCAAGAAAGTAATCACCCAACCAAACTACAATAGTTTTGTTTTGTCACCAAACACAGCAAAAGTCGGTCTTTTGCTGAACTGCATCTCTAAATGATGAGAATAATCCAATAATATTCATATAAATAGAAGATGCCAACATAGCTTTTGAATTTTTTTTTGCGATGTTTCGGGAGGTTACGCGATTATAAAAGCAAAGTCGTCATTAGATACGGTCCGACGTACACCATGTCTTCGACGACGTACAACATGTCTTTGACCTTCCGTTGTTTAAGATAAGACAGCGATAAAATTAAAACCACTGGCAGGTCATTCAAACTCCTATTACGTTGCAACGAGTACTGCTACAGAGCGTGCAGTACGAGTAATGCTACAGAGCGTGTAGTACGAGTAATGCTACAGAGCGCGTAGTAAAGTAGATTATAGAACCAGGTAAAGAATTTATGAGTTTAAATAGATGAACTATGTTTTCACCATCCATCAATCCACCACGGTCTCCTACCCTCCGAATGGATGTGACTGATCTCATGACGTCCCTACAATTTACTCCATACGCTCACGCATACGAATCTTAGCCCCTTTCAATGCATCTATTATTCAACATAATCGACTCCGTGTGCACAAAATCCTACTTATATCTTTATAGAAGTGGGAACCGGACGTCATGGAACTATCTTTACAAATATAGACAGAAGTAGCTGGTTAGAAAAATATCTGACATTATACCAGCTTAGCGGATCCTCTCTTTCAATATCCTTGAGATGGTTAATTTTGTGTAAATATGTGAATGGAATGAACCAATATAATTTTTTTTGAGGTTTTGCTTCAAAAAATAAGATCTGGAAAGCTTCTAATAAAACGAGCAGAGCACGAAAAGAACTCCCCCGAGAAACATGAGCGACAACTCCGACAAATTACATTGCTGTGGAATAGGTTGCATGGTAGAGCGCCCTCTCTTGGATGCCCCTGCAAACTGGCCAGCAGCACGCAGCACTTTGTTGGCAGTCAACTAGCAAACTGCACATCGAAAAAAGGCCGTTGCGTGGCGCCTTCTGTCTGATGAAGTTGCAAGCTTACCAGCAACACGAAGCACATCACTAGATATATTTGCTTATTGCATCATGCGTAGAAGGTCGTCGCGTGGCGCTCTCTGGTTGATAAAGTTTAAAACTGTCTCACAACATGCAGCGCTTTGCTAGCACTAGACTAGCAAATTGCACCAAGAGAAAAAACGAGATTGCATGGCTTTATCTGGCTGATAAAATTGCAAACTAACACGCACTATGCATTGCAATCAAGGGCCCATCATGCCCTGCAGCAACTGCCTTGGAAGAACACGAGCGTGTTGGGTTTCTTTCAATTGCCAGTCAATTAGTTTAGCTAAATGCATGATGTATGTTGTTGCAACTCATCCAACACTTTATGTGACGCCATTTACACCATTGAATGAGTCGTGTTGCTTGTCTGTTCTTAGAATTTAATGACAAATGACTTTTCGGACGAAGAATAATAAATTTTAGAGATCATTTTCTTGTAATGAGTCACAGGATTTCTTTGCCCTCGCAACAGTATTTAACTACACAAAAAAATTATGGACATGGCGACTTCTGCAGGTAACTATAGAACAACATTAATTAATTCACGAGAATTAACTGAGAATGTAATTAACCACACTGTTGAACGGAAAAAAAAAAACATTTCATGAAATTAGGTTTCTTCCTGGAGTTCACGCGAAGACACGCAATGGCTCTGCTTATGCTAACAAATACGGTAATGCATTGACTCGTAAACAGGGACACACGAATCATCCATGCGTGTTTATTTGATGAATCTTCAAAGGCAGGTTGTGAAGGCCATGGAACGCATCCCCACTCTATATTGAGTGAGCAGCCCGCGAGGTCTGCTTTGACTGAAGATTGCTACAGACGGGCAACTGGAACACAATTACGCATCGCTGAGTAAATCACGCCATCGCGGGGTTGATATTCGCCACTGGGTTGCATCAGACGCACACACAAGACTGAAGAACATTGCAGGGCAACCACACTGCAGACCAATATCCAGTTAAAGGGCGAGG
This sequence comes from Gammarus roeselii, assembly GCA_016164225.1. Lineage (NCBI taxonomy): Eukaryota > Metazoa > Arthropoda > Malacostraca > Amphipoda > Gammaridae > Gammarus > Gammarus roeselii. The sequence continues at coordinate 7,319 of SDVV010019166.1, read as the reverse complement.
GCTTCCTGCAGTTTTATTTGTTATATTATAGATGTGTGCAACATAGTATTATAGTAAAAAATTATGTATGATTGGATGAACGGTGCTTGAGACAACATACTAATATAGTAAGCAACATAGTAATATAGTAAGAATTTGGATGAACAGTGCTTGCGGCATAACCTCAGGAAGTTGACGGCTTGTGACGTCATAAACTGCTTTTCTTAAAAAAATACATAAAAAGAGTTCGTGACGTCACGAACCTTTAACCTCAAGATGGGGTATCACAAGAACACTTTTTTTATTTTTTTATTTAGGCCTCATTTCCACCGGAGCCTTAACGCGAGTCAAACCAGGCTGTCCCCGTAGGGCTCGACGATCATGGATTCCAGTAGGCTCTCACGCCTCTAAGTGCGGAGAAAACAACGTTGTCAAAGTCAGGACATTTTGAAACGTTCAGTTGTATCAGACGCCCGCTGGTGCGCAAAAGAAAAACGTCTAGACGAAACGGATCTACGCTTTCAATCATTTAGAACTTCAAGAGTAATGTGTATGCACACCAGTGCGTACAGGTAGCATCGCCAAGATTGATACAAGGCTTACGGCTGCACGGACAATGAAAGCTCCGACAGCAACGCAACACAATGTTTGCAGCTACGCGGTTCAGTTCTGTTACAGTAAAATTCCTAAATTTAGGTCCTCACCATGTACCCGAACCATCTCAGAACACGCGAATCCACTCTGACCTCCAGCTTCTTCACCATACCCGCTCTGATTCAAACCACGTCGTTAGTGAACCAGTTTCTCAGCGACACGCCAGTCATGCTCCTCAAACATTTCATCTCGAAAACATTCAACCTACTTCTTTTCTCTGCTCTCACCCCCAAGTCTCAGCTTTGTATAGCACAATTGAAACAACGACACTCTCGTATAACCCTCTATTTGCTTCCATCCCCAACGTGTTGCAGCTCATTATACTCTTCAGTGCATTCAGCACTTGATACCCTTCTTCATCGCGACTTCATCTCAGTTTCCACTAGTTCAGTCTTTTTCACATGAGAGCCCAGACACTTAAAACACCAACTTCTTCCAACAACTTTTTATTGTGGAGGACACTAATTCTGCTCGCCTCGACAGTCGTCGAGCATCTCATTACTTTACTTTTACCCACGTTCACTCGAAGCTTTTTCCTTTCACACACTCTACCAAACTCAGACACTAGCCTACATAGCTTCTCCACTGAATCCGCCCCAGCGCCGTATCGTCCGCGCACAGCAACTGGCTCAACTGCCAACTCCGCCTTTTTGTTTCCAACAGCTCCAAGCCACTACCCAGCACACTCGCGTTCACCTCCCTGACTACTCCATCCACGTAGAGATTGAACAGCCAGGGAGACAACACGCTGCCTTTTCTCAGACCCACTTTCACTGTGAACCAATCACTCACCTTGATTCCCACTCTGCCAACATAGAAACTCTGCACCGCTTTCGACAGATTTCCGGCCACTCCATACAACCGCAGCACCCTTCACAGCGCTTCCCTGTCAATCCTGCCGTATTTACTTTCCAAATATATGAAGGCACATGACACATCTTTTCCCATTGCAACGTGCTTTTCACAAACCTGTCTCACAACAAAAATCTGATCGGCACACCGTCGACCGCCCTTAAAGCCACACTGTTCCTCTCCAATTGCGCAATCCGTACATTCTCTAATCCTTTTGATCAACACTCTCCCATACAACTTACCGACCACGCATAACAAACTGATACCTCATGAGTTGCAGCATTAATTTATATCTCCTTTGCCTTCATACAGCGGAAAAATGCAGGCAGTGCGTCACTCAATCGATACCACGCCCGCCACGAAACAAATGATCAGTAGCCTCACCAACCCTACGACAATCGTTATTGCACTCTTTTCAGGCCTTCATTTGCAACGCCTTACAACCAGGGGCTTTCCCTGTTTTCATCCCCTCCACCGCCTCCTGCACCTCTTCCCTCGTAATGTCCGCAACAAGTCTCTCTCCAAAAACCGGCATCCGCGCACCACAACCCACAGCAACAATGTCGACCTCTCTGTCATCCTCGGCATTCAACAATTCATCGAAGTACTCGGCCCACCTTCTCCGTACACCAACCTTTCCAACAATAACTGGCCGTTTTCATCTTTCACCGCCTCCTCCTTTCCGGTCTCTCCCTTTCTCACCCTCTTAACATCTTTCCAGAACATCTTTTTGTTCTCCTCAAAATTCTAGCCCAACCATCTGCTCCTCCTGGCATCAGCGTTCCTTTTGGCTCTCCTCACCACTCGCTTTTTCCTCCTTCCTCTTCTCCTAATAGTTGTCGTTGGCCACCACCGACCTCGCTTGCAACCACTCCTTAAAAGCTCTTCTTGTCTGCACCACCGCCAGTTTGACGTCCTTGTTCCACCACTCGCAGCCCTTCCGCCTGCTTCACCCACACGGCACACACCACACACATTTCACGAACATCTCAACAAGGCATCTCTGAATGACTCTCATTCTTCCGCCACATCTTGCAGGTCCTGCCCCCTCACGTTGTCATATTCCTTACCCTCAATGCCCGCTGAAACTCCTCATCTCTGCTTATCACATTAGCTCACTCCCTTTCACTACTTCTCTTCCTTCTCCCACTCTTTGTTCCCCTTCCACCTATGCTCCACTCTTAATCTTCCTTCCACCAGCAGATGGTCAGACACTCCTCAACCCTCCTCTCTCAACCCCCGCACATTCAACAGCCTCCCCACCACTCTCCTCGAAATCAGCACAAAATCCATCAGCGCTCTCTTCACCACTGCACCACGGGCCATCCTTAACCATATGTACTTTGATATCTCGATCTCGAACAGGCTGTTTCCGACGACCAGCTCCTGCTCCATGCACAAACCTATAAGTTTTTTTCCACTGTCATTCCTACCAGGAACGCCATATCTCCCTATCATATTATCCACTACTGCATCTCCAACTCCCGCATTAAAGTCACCAAGTATAGCAACATTAAATTGACTTTCAAGACTCTCAATACACTCGCTCAGGTCAGTCTAGAATTGCTCCATCACCTCCTCACTCCTCTCGCTATCAGGTCATTACGCACTCACATCTGCCAATTTTTCTACGACTACCTCTACTTCTACCCACATCAATCTTGAAGACACCTCTTTCCCCTCAGTAACGCTACCAGCCAGTCGTTTACTCAAAAACAACACATCTTCTCGTGCCCAACCTTCATCCACGCCTGACTTTTTTCTACTTACCACTCCAAACTCACACTCGCCCTCACCCTTCAACTTAGTCTCCTTCAGCGTCAACACATCAAACTGCTTCCTCACAAACATCTCACAAATCTCTCGCCTCTTTGCTTCATTCTTGCTGAAACCACGCACATTCAGCAATTCTAACAATAGGGTTGAAAGAAACGTGAGCCTCTCTTCCCCCGCTCGTCCTGCAATCTTTCAGGGAGAATTTCTCTGAGGAGGGGATTTCTAGCCCCCTCACCCCGCCCCTTGTTAGTCTCTTCTTACGACACGCAAGGGTTGCGGTAGCACGATTCTAAGTTTCGGCTACAGAGCTCCCCATTAAGTCGGTAGCAGGATTCTAACACCCCCGCTACGAGGTGTCATATTATAATTTTGAATTACTGCGCGTCATTCCCCCAGGACCGAACTATTAATTAATCAACATAACATAAATCATCGAACGATAGCGAATCAGGTATCAAGTTTTTGCTCATCACAGTTACGCTCCATGTGACAACACAAGCAAATTCATTGATAAAGTTCGTACCTGTAACGACTAGGTTCTTACGAAACTAAAAATCTGTATCGGAAGTTAGAAGAGTTCTTAGCTTATCATTATACAGATTTTAGATTCATTGTGTATACAAATTGTTCCACACGAACAATGTACTCTTGTGAATGACAAAACGAACCCTAGCGCGATTACTTTCAAGTACTAATTTCAAATGTTTGAACTTGTATATATTGTGATCGATATCCAATACAGTGTCTGTATAACAGGAACATGTTCACGGACAACAGGCTTGTCATTAAAACCAATACGTGTTTGAGTTGCCGCGTCAAGAGGGCAACAACGGCCTAATAACAATCAAACTTTTGTCGCTTGAACATGTGAATGCTATTTTGAACCCTGATCGAGTCAGGGTACATAATGCATATGTACCCTGACTCGATCAGAAGCACGTTGCAGGGATGCTGGCAAGGGGTACCTCTTCTTTAGTCTAGACGAGCGAGTCCACCATAGCTCATAGTGGTAGCAACACAGCTTTAGTGTCAGCAATCAGGGTCGGCCGTAGTACGGCCGCGGATCAGCCGTTGTACGGCCACGGGTGATGGTTGCTGGTCGTAATCTCTATCTCATGGACACGGAGACATGGATACATTGATTAATAAGGTAACTCATGATGTGGGCAAGGAATACTAGTATTGAAAGGTGTGGGTGATTGCCTTCATCAGACCTTCACAGTCATCACCTCAGAGTGAGGTGTCATGTGGTGGCTGACAATAAAACAAGAAACGGATGGATGTAGAGACATCAGACCGTTACAGTCATCACCCTGGAGTGAGGTGTCATGTGGTGGCTGACAATAAAACAAGAAACGGATGGATGTAGAGACATCAGACCGTTACAGTCATCACCCCAGAGTGAGGTGTCATGTGGTGGCTGACAATAAAACAAGAAACGGATGGATGTAGAGACATCAGACCTTTAGTCATCACCCCGGAGTGAGGTGTCATATGGTGGCTGACAATAAAACAAGAAACGGATGGATGTAGAGACATCAGACCGTTACAGTCATCACCCCAGAGTGAGGTGTCATGTGGTGGCTGACAATAAAACAAGAAACGGATGGATGTAGAGACACTTTTTAGCTTGCTATTGATCCAGCTCTGGACACGATGGAATCAAAGCGGGATATCATGCTCTTTCTAGAAGATAATAATAAACCAAAGCAGCGGCTATCCAAACATAAATTTAAAAATGTTCTCGAAGGAATTTCTCTTTGGTATGAATATTTTATATTGTAGAAACAGAGGTCACTCCACTTTCTCCTGTAAGCTAGCATCTTCTATTATAACAAATCTTTCAAGCACAACAGATGTAACCATTCACAAAAATATATTGTTATAACGCGATAATTAATGAATCCAACCATTATATTGTCGTCGTTCTCGATAACAGTAACCACAAATGATAAGGCAATGGTAATTCAACGCCGACATGGCCGGATTCCTGTTTTGTAAACTACTGGGAATTCCATTATGCAAAAACCTTGTCACGAGCGTTTATGACAGTCAGCTGGCGAATGAACGAGTCAAGCAGAATTCACTGCACAGTAACATGAACCGGGCCCCACCCACCCCTCCTGATAACTGCCAACCTCTCTTCAAAACATGTAAATTATTTCAAAAAAGAGGATGCGCACCCATATGTATGCCTTCTGGAGGGACAGCCCTCAGGAGGGCCAGCTATTGGCATACCATATTTATTAGTGCCTCATCTAACCACCTGTGAAAGTGGCTGTATATATTCCACCCTATAGTATGACCTAAGTAATGCATGTCATTCCAGGAGGTAGTTGTTGAAATATTTATAGCGTTTTTTTCTAAGTCTCCCTAAACCACAAACATCTCTAAAATAATATTTCTGGCATAAGGGTACATTCAAACAGGTGAGTTTGTTACTGCGAAGGCAAATTTCCCCGTTTGACTGCTCCAGTCGCTGTGCGCTTAGAACAGTCAATCAGAGGCTGCCACGTGGCAAAACGTGTACTCGCAGGCACCAACCATCCCCTGCGCAAATCGGCCCTAACACCATCACAATGTACTTGTTCTAAAGCCATACGTGTTTTTTTGTGAGTGTATTAATTCTCCCGAAAGGGGGTCGGACATTCATATCGGTACTTCCTGTCGGTATTATATGTGAAAAGAAAGGTTGTGTGAGCTAAAGGGCCAATGAGAAAGGAATATTTGAAAGAACTCACTCCTTAACTGCGCTGAGGCACGTTCCTGCAACCACCTTAGCAAGCTTGACGACGCATCGCGTACACACTCGCCTGAAACCAGACATCGATCCCGTTCACATTCGTCTAAAACAGGACATCAATCCCGTTCACACTCGCCTGAAACCGGACATCGATCCCGTTCACACTCGCCTGAAACCGGACATCGATCCCGTTCGCATTCGTCTAAAACAGGACATCAATCCCGTTCACACTCGCCTGAAACCGGGCATCGATCCCGTTCACACTCGTCTGAAACAGGACATCGATCCCGTTCACATTCGTCTAAAACAGGACATCAATCCCGTTCACACTCTCCTGAAACCGGACATCGATCCCGTTCACACTCGTCTAAAACAGGACATTGATCCCGTTCAGACTCATCTGAAACAAGACATCGATCCCGTTCAGACTCATCTGAAACAAGACATCGATCCCGTTCAGACTCATCTGAAACAGGACATCAATCCCGTTAACAATCGTCTGAAACAGGTCATCAATCCCGTTCACCCTCATCTGAAACAGGACATCGATCCCGTTCAGACTCATCTGAAACAAGACATCGATCCCGTTCAGACTCATCTGAAACAAGACATCGATCCCGTTAAGAATCGTCTAAAACAGGTCATCAATCCCGTTCACACTCGTCTGAAACAGAACATCAATCCCGTTCACACTCGTCTGAAACAGGACATCAATCCCGTTCACACTCGTCTGAAACAGGACATCAATCCCGTTCACACTCGTCTGAAACAGGACATCAATCCCGTTCACACTCGTCTGAAACCGGACATCAATCCCGTTCACACTCGTCTGAAACCGGACATCAATCCCGTTCACACTCGTCTGAAGAGACCACCGCATTCACATTCGTCTGTACAGACCATCGAGTTCACAGTCGTCTATTACAGACCGTGGCGTTCAGTGTAGACTGTTACAGACCGTCCGCACGCACCTCGACCTCTAACGCTGTGCAGTTTGTGTCCCCCGAGAACTTGGATGCCATTTAGCGGGATTACACAAGCAACAGAGCATCGCTCTGCGTGTGGCGTTGTTTTAAGGCTGCCACGACTGGGACACGCCCTCTGGTGGAGAGACACTTCAGGACAAGGGGCAAGATGGATGGCCTTGAGAAACACAGTCCCATGGGCAGCTGCGTACGTAAAACGCGGTCTTGAAAATAAGTTTCTTGACTCCCTTCAGTGAAAACTGCAGTGTTGTGTAATGGCGTCCATATGAGGGCTCCTGATTCATTTAAATTGTGTGTGTGTATACAATTGCGATGTATGACTATATATA
>SDVV010019165.1:0-13593 GCA_016164225.1 Gammarus roeselii | reverse complement strand
AAGAGGAGTTAACATGGCGCGACAAACAAACGGGTTAAAAAAAACTAGTCAAAAGTAACGAGGATTACAAAGGATCTCGGAAATAAGTACTTTTGAAAGGTCAAACTACATTGAACTGGATAAATGAATTCTCAAAGCCTTTTTAAAAATAGATATGTGTCCCGAACACTTAAAATGTTTATAGTCGTCGTAAATGATTTTACCTTGCTTTCATACGAAGAAAGTACCTGTTATTCTGTGCAGTATCGACATACGAGAGAACTTCCATAATATAAGGACCATTTTACCGTATCACCGTATGATAAACGGATAGGCCCGTTTTCTTATAAATCGATTTTTCTATCTAATATCAACATCTGTAACCTCATATTGGCTCTCATCAATAGTAATGAAAGGTTTTGAATGTGGTACAATTACAACACAATTAATTACATAAACATTCGAATCATTCTGTTCAAGGACACACAGGTTGGGCTTCTGTCCAGGCCAGGCCAGACTCAGCATTGCTGATGTCACGTCAAACCAGTGAGTGGACGGGAGCAATCAGAGTAGCCTGGGAATGGATTTGATGAAATTTTAACTCCATGTGAAGTTCCTGTCCCCCTCTCTGATTGGTGTCTTCATCGCGGTTCCTGTCCCCCTCTCTCTGATTGGTGTCTCTACCGCGGTTCCTGTCCCCCTCTCTGATTGGTGTCTTCACCGCGGTTCCTGTCCCCCTCTCTGATTGGTGTCTTCACGCGGTTCCTGTCCCCCCCTCTGATTGGTGTCTTCACCGCGGAAACGTGTAAGACTATACCTTTAGGTGACCATGTCCCAGTCTACGTGTGCTGCTGCATTTGCTTGTAAGTTTCTGGCGCTCCCAAAATAAGGTCACGATCAGTAGCGTAAGAAAATTCATTTATGATAAAAGATGAAGTGAAATATTTAATGATCATTTATACAGCTTTATTTGAACTGATTGGGAGTTTAATCGATAATATCATTTTAAAATACTGTCCGGACATAAAACCGTAAGAAATTTCCATATAATAGTTAAATTCCACGTGCGAATAGTATAGTTTTTTTCAGTTTGATGCCAGAATTGAAGTTGACCTTGCTTCCTCATAGTGGGGCCACTTATTCGGAGGGAACCGACAGCAGATGTGGACTGAGCAGCGCTGTTGTAGAGAATTGAATTACCAATGTATGGGATGCGCCTTGTCATTAAACAGCTGAAGTAACAATTTTCGTGCTATATGTTATTACACATACAAAGGTTTCAAGACCTTACGGGTCACTTCTGAAATGGAGGGAACTCTACATCGATGTCCACAAGGTCATGACCTTCATCGAAGTAATTTTTTATATCTGTCATCTATATAATTTACTCAGACGACATAGTGATTGAAGGACTGTTTATTTTCATTTCCTCATCCATCCCACCACACTTGATTTCACGGTGGTGAGTTAATAGAAACATTGTATTCCCAATTGCAGCCTTAGCTGTCACCTTTTGTCGTACTGTATAAACGTATTTGTTTCAATCGTCAAAATAAACCTAAGACCTGTCATTTGTTACTCAAGAGCGCACCACGAGAACACCTTCACACGCGAGCAGACGAGCCCACACGTTGCCTCTTGGTTACGAGTAGTTATGACACCTTCCAAAATTTCGCAGCCGCAAGCGCATCCTAAGCTTTGAATCCATAAACTAGTATTGATAAGTTATTTTTGATTGTAAATAACCCTACGTCTAATCATCGAAGCAGCCTGGATTTGCCAAGCAGCCGTGCCTCTTAAAGCAGTCCCAACAGTTTTCAGAATGCAGAGCTGCTAAAATCTGGAATTCGGTTTCTATAAATGCCAGAAAGAATAAGAGTTTCTGTGACTTTTAAATGGGAACTAAATGTGTACCTCTTTGAACTTGTACGTGCAGAAAATCCCGAACTGTAATTTACACACTCTAAGCAATTTACAATGTAAACTACCTATCATTCATTCGCTTCATTTTAATGATAATTTCATTATTTGATTAATCTTCAGACAATCAAATTTCCTGTTCCTAGTTCATTTAGAAACCTGATCAAGTACCAGACTGGTATTTAATGACCGATTTATATGTTTTTTTTTTTCATGTGCATTTGTTACATGTCATGTCAACTATGAAGTTAGTTTCAAAATGTTATTTTCGTTTGCCAAAAAACATGTGTATGATGGATATTTTCTCCTCCCGGTGTGTGAGTATGTTGGGAATTTGATACTCTGAGTTGTCATATTAAATGTCTGCTTAAACAGTAAATTGGCATGACATAGTGAATGTGTGCTGATCTAACGAAATTGGCTAATTTTCTTGAGTCAATAATCCAATGTGACGTCTTTACCATTCATGAAATGTTGAACAGTGGAGATTAGAGGTCGTCCTCCAGCATTGCCCATCGCCCGTCTTTAGTTGTGAGTTAATATTGACTGCATGTACGAGGAAACTGCGTTCACAACAGCTAAAGCAGGCGAAGACTTGGTGAACATCATCTGTTCATTCTGATGTTCAGTAATATTTCGACCTATCATTATACCGGAATAAGTTTTTAATCGTCAATCCTTTAATCAATATATTAATTTGGATTCTTTCTCGATCATGATGCTAACTATACGATATGCATGACTATAGCAGGCCACGATTACAAGTTTGCCATTCATTCAGTGGTATATCATTAATGCATAACATCCAATCCTGTCTAATCGTACGGCAAACAGGGCGCTAATGCGTGTCCCATTGGCCTTGTGTTTGAAGCTCAATAGTCGCCGTAGTGAGGGACCATTGCCGTCTGAACGTGTATTCCATCAATCTACTCTCAATGACAGTGACCTGGCCATAAACAAAATCCTCAGGAGAACGTTTACGACACAAATTCCGCAGACGGCAGAGCGCTCAAAGCATTGTGTTGTTACAGCTTTCAGGTGACGTGTTGTCAAACAACAGAGTGTTTTAGTGTGATACTGAGCATCATTTGAGAAGTGAGGCCCAGTATCACATGCGTGATGCTGAACATCATTTGAGTAGCGAGGCCCAGTATCAAATGCGTGTCGTAGAATCCAATGGTGTGGAAAGCATATAATGTTTTCTGTTGGAACTGGATTACTATTACATCAGATCTCCCGTAAATGTGACCGCGGAGGTGTTAGGTCAGCCTATTTGTGCGATCATCTCGCATCTCCGCTCATAAATATTGATTGTTAGTACCTTAACTCGAGACTTTGCTAGCGAGTAAGGAGTGCATTTAGTTGAGTCTCGTTTTATAGGAACATGTGTAACCATTAACTATTGATCTAATACTTCGGCCGACTGAACGCTTCCAACGTCAGCGGCAGACCTCAGAACACCAAACATATGCAACATCAAATATACATACAAACTCCCATGGGCGTGAATCAGCTACTACTCAACTTTCCAGTACAAACAAATGCAATTCGAATGTTGTAAAATAATTCTGCAGCACAAGTCATAATAGACGACTTCACCATAATCCAATGACTTGCATCAGTTAGCTATTTGCTGAAAATCCTGGGAAATGCAGCTAATTGATTGGGTGCACTAACGGTATAGTTTTAATGACGCTAATTCATTCATCCAAGAAATGTATGGTAAGCAGCATCCCTGGCATCATAAACTAGAATAGTGGGTTGAGCGGTTCTGGTCAGTGCTGAACTAACGCTGGCCGTGGGCAGTGGCGGCCTCCTTCAGTCCTTCGGTAAATGCATTGAAGACAGAACAAATTCTGAGGGCATCGCTAGAGCTTCTCCTAAGCAACAGCGATTACGATGTGAATGATCGCTCTGACAGAAAACAATAGATCTTGGTTGTCCATGGCGCACTTCTCCAGATACAGAGAGAAATCAATGTCCTCTCGTTTTTTTTTTGAGCATGTATGGTGGCCCATTGAATAAAGATTTGACCATCCCCGGGCATTTTACACAACAACAATATTCCATCGTCATTTTCAACAATGTTCCACCGTCACCGTTGATGGAACCATTGGAATAGACGCAACGCCGTGACGACTTCGATTACCTGAGCACACTCATTTCAAGCCCGTTATTGCCAACATGCCCTAAACTGATAGTAAAGTGGAACTAAAAGTTAATGTACGTGTAGCCTTAAGCGTATATGAATCTTCATCTGCTACAGTGTGACAAAAACCTGTAGTTGATAACCCTCGCTGTGGCCCTATTAACGAAACGTGATATAGTGTAGCGTTCAAGTGGTCGACGTTCATAATAATTTCTAAGATTTTTAATTCAGCAAGTCTGGTATAATGTGATGGGGATCCGTCATTCAATTCAGCGTATGAATGCTCTGCCGATCATTCCTGACAATGAAAAATAAATACAGAACGGCATTATATCAACAATAAAAAATTTAGGGTATTATTGCAACACACTTTGAGATGAGGTCATATCAAGTTAAGCATCCATCAAGTTTTTACAGTACTTTTGTGTTCCGCACGTGTAAAACTACCATTAATGCCCATCCACGAAGATTTTATTGTAATGAAACAATTGGACGAAAATCAAAATTATATTCAATTTAATTCTCATATCCTCACAGTCGTTCCCTTTTTGAAGTTGAAACAGCTAACTAATAGGGTAAAGGTATACGATTTGAAAATTGAAAACCTATTTAGGTAAAATTACATGTTGACAAATGGCAGAAATATCAGCATATACAAAAAGTATGTACCCAGCCTTTGACAGCGGAGATATTCAGTAGGCGATATTTGCGACTTAGATATTTTGTTTACTAAGTCATGCTATTTACAAACGTTACACTGCACTATTAGATTAGATTAGATTAGATTCGAGTAAGGAAAACTTACGAGCACAAGTGCTGATGTCATGTGTTTTCTTTGAAAGAAGTGAAAGAAGAGTGGGTGATAGTCAACGAGGCTTTAGAAATTCACGCAGACACACAGAAAAAGGAAGGTTGTAAGCACAGAAAGAAGAACGACCACCAGTACTGTCACCACTACCTACTACCACCACCCCTTTACTCCCCGGGGCATTTCAGCCAAGGAAAAGAAAAGGTCGAGAGTCAGGTTGACTTGTTCATGAACGGGACGAACCAGTCGAGAAGTGAGGGATTCAGGTTTCAGGCGGTCGCATCTCAGACGGTCGAGCAAAGATGGACTCGCCCACACGCTCAGGGGACCAACACTTTTCCTCGAGCGCATGCCTGTCGGCTTGCCCTGCCTCAGAGATTGGGTCAGACGGACTCCAACTAGGTATTGAGTCTACTTCGATGAGCATATGGGTATTTTAATTTGGACAAGTATGTGCACATTTGGAAAGAGCACCACACACAGTGGCCCGGGTAGTGATCCTCCCCATGGGCTCAGAAGGTTAGGTCTTCCATACGCAAGTGGTACCTTGAATGCTGTCGCACTTCAAGGTGAGACGTCAGAGTGACGTCTTCTAAGGATTGACCTGCACTTGACTGATCTGGAGTCTAGGCCGGAGTTTTCAAACATGTCGTGAAATTTTGATAAGCGCAAGTTTAGGATAACTATTAATATCATGATAAATGAAAAAAACAGTAGGTAATGGACATTTACCTAATAATGACAATTTTATATTTCAACTGTCTTTCAGTAAATAACACGACAGCAGAAAATGTCCAGCAGGAGAAGGTATATTCCAATATTTTCGTAACATTCTATCGTAGGTGGTACACGAAAACACATATTTTGAACCTTACAGTATAGTTAGCAATACTCGTTACATACGCGCAGGAAGATGAAACATATCAATGAGTCAAAACAGTTTGGTCTTACCATTGAACAAGTTCTTACTCGTATGAGATAACGGGATATTTGACTATAAGATCACGAATATGCTCAACAGCTGCATTATAATATTTGTGAAGATAACATGAAAGTCTCCCGTTACGTTTCAATTATATACACGGTGCTATGCACCGTGCAGCGCTCAGAACGTCTTCATTCATTTATATGAAAAATCCTTTCAAAACAGGTTTGCGCCTTGGAGTAACTCACGTCAAAAGAGCAAAGGAGAGATTAATATTTGTAACTTTTTACTCGTTATAGCAATGGATGACAAGAATATTTGCAACCCTTTGCGTGTTATAGCGGTGGATTACATAAATATTTGCCACCTTTCGCGTGTTATAGCAATGGATCACAAGAATATTTGCAATCTTTCGCGTGTTATAGCAGAGGATCACATGAATATTTGTATCCTTTTGCGTGTTATAGCAGTGGATCACATGAATATTTGCAAATTTTTGCGTGTTATAGCAGTGGATCACAAAAATATTTGCAATATTTTGCCCATTATAGCAGTGGATCACATGAATATTTGCAACTTTTCGCGTGTTATAGCAGTGGATCACAAAAATATTTGCAACCTTCCGCGTGTTATAGCAATGGATCACAACAATATTTGCCACCTTTCACGTGTTATAGCAGTAGATCACACGAATATTTGCAACCATTCGCGTGTTATAACAGTGGATCACTAGAATATTTGCAATTTTTACTTGTCATAGGAGTGGATCGCAAGGATTCTGCAGCAATACTTTCAGTAACATTTAGCTTGAAATTTTCTTTCCTTCTTCGTGTATTCGCTGAATCAATAAGCCCAATGCATTTATTCGGGAATGCTTTTTTCGGCACTGTTCTGTTATATTTCATCCCCTCGACCTTGATGGAAATGGGCTTACATTTATGTGAGAGATTTCCAACAAAACTGGCTTTGAAAATGTATGAATTTCACTCTATTCATACATTTCATAGGCTAATCGAAAATGGACCGCTTCCATTACAAGTTTTCTTCAATTAAGTGCTCGATCCAAAAAAAAAAATCCCACAGGATCATGGATACGGCTAATGTATCAATTAATCGAATGTAACATGCGTCATCAGACATTGCAACTGGACGTTCAAAGAAGTTAAACCAAACACCATATATCACAGATGTTATATAATATAATTAAACCTAATTCACTCAATTACAGACGATTTGGCAAAAAATGCCTTTAATGCCTGGTTATGATTGGTCATGGTTCGTCAATACAATGGCCGTTTCTCCCAATACCGAGTAAGGAATTGTCGTCGGTATAGACGACTATTACCTGCTGCTGCAATGCTATGAGCGATTACTGTAGTTTGGCCGAGTAATCTGATGGTTGACGCAATATTTTCAGTATATAAACTTCATTGTCAGAGTAAATGATAATAATTTCATTGTTACGAGGTGATTTGTGGTAAACAGACTTTCCACTAACAAACTTGTGAAATCATTCTATTCATTTTTATTTCTGCATTTATAATTATGCGAAATTCTGAAAGTCGTTCTGTTGCATTTTAAGACTATTTCAACCATACAACATTGATCAATAATGTGCCGTTACCTGTTCTCTGTGAAATGAAAAATGCTGAAACATCTTGGAACTAATTTATCGAAGAGATTGCCTGATCAGCGGTCAACTCTGCGTGCATCAAAAATACAGCAATTCATTCCATAAAAATCTACATTAATTATAAATGACGAATCTTCTTATCGTCCCGACACCAGCTTTTACAATATTTTTGTTTGGTTCCGTTGCAATACGAATGTCGTTAGTGATGGCCATAGAATGAAATATATTTCCCTGTACCAGTGACCCGGTTACTTGATTCCAGCTCTCTAATAGTAGCACTAATAATAACACTAACTAATACGTCACGCCAATATTACTAACCTGAGGTAATCGGTCGAGCCTGCGTTCCTGTCGTCAAACGTCATCTAGAGAATATAACCTCAGAAAACAGCTCTTCATTTCCGACCCCTTAGGTGAATGAGTGAACAATAAAGATTTCCCACGTAATGGGATGCAAATCACACATAAAGATTATTCTGCACTGAGACTCTTATTACCGAGGAATTATTTCCTGATTCTTTATATAGTAAATATTTTCCGTTCCAATTTCGAAACGATACAAATTTTTCTCTATTTTAGATGCAATTTATATTAACTGAATAACTCATACATGCGATTAAAAAGAAATAATTAAAAGTCAAATTTTAAATAACATGCGTCATCAGCTCGTCGTTTGCCAACGCAAAACGTTTGCTGATGATTGTGTATTATTCACAAACATGTTGCTCCTCGTTAAATTTAAATATGTCGGCTTTGCAAAGCCGCCCGTAACAAAAACTAACTATAA
Organism: Gammarus roeselii; assembly: GCA_016164225.1. Lineage (NCBI taxonomy): Eukaryota > Metazoa > Arthropoda > Malacostraca > Amphipoda > Gammaridae > Gammarus > Gammarus roeselii. Next base: position 5,392 of record SDVV010019165.1, on the reverse strand, counting down.
CGATCCAGCTCACTCGAACCATGGTTAACGGGCAATAGTTCATTCGGTACAGTAGTTCATCAAGCGATCCTACAGCTCGTTCATTCCAGTGAGGGTCATCGCTGATAAATAAATCTTGTCAAGTTGGCTTGAGATTCGTAACCTCTCCCAAATGTTCCACTCTGACTTCGCGACCCTCAAAATTGAGGGAAACGGAGGCATTAGTCTACATAGAGATTACATGAGGTAAAATAAAAGGAATATTTTTCAAACGGTTTGTGAATGGACGACGGGAAACAAACTATTTGCTTGTCAGTATTTCCGATAGAAAATATTTGTTTGACTGAGAATGTAAGCCGAAGCAGTTTTGATCGTGAAGAAATGATGGTTGAATTGACGAGAGTACTATTGTAAGCGAACGTTCGCATCCCATTTAGAACATTGTTGGTTTCCTGCATGCTTTCTCAGGCACATTGTTACATCGTGCAAAAATTATCTGTATATTTCGTTTATTCCATATTGTGCAATACGATATTCTCTTCCATCACTTAGGCTATGAATTTGTCCGTGGTTACCGATTTATGTATGGGAAGGAATGTCGACAAAGCGTCCCTGACGGTCAGCGTGTGCCTGGCGAGCGATGAGTGGGTTTCCTCATACACAGTCGCTCTGAAAAGAACTAAGTGTGTTTTGACCGCTCCATGGAAAAACTTTAGCCTCACCCCCGCCATCCAACACCACTTTACCCTCACCCCCGCCCTCCCACAACACTTTAGCATCACCCCGCCCTCCCACAACACTTTAGCCTCACCCCCGCCCTCCAACAACACTTAAGCCTCACCCCCGCCCTCCCACACCACCTTAGCCTCACCCCCGCCCTCCCACACCTTTTTAGCCTCACCCTCGCACTCCCATAACACTTAAGCCTCACCCCCGCCCTCCAAAAACACTTTAGCCTCACCCCCGCCCTCCCACACCACCTTAGCCTCACCTTCGCCCTCCCACACCACTTTAGCCTCACCCCCGCCCTCCCACACCACTTAAGCCTCACCCCCGCCCTCCAACAACACTTTAGCCTCACCCCCACCCTCCCACACCATTTTAACCTCAACCCCGCCCTCCCACACCTCTTTAGCCTCACCCCCATCCTCCCATGGGCTGATATCTTCTTGCACAGAACTGGCCCATAATCACAACATTTATGCTCGGTAGAATAGGTGAATGAAACGTTTTTGTAAAAAAAAAGTTTTCTATGAGTTACAGGGCGAAAACCAACGACGGCCTACGCCGTGAGGGACAGGTCTTGGGGTTGTTTTTCCCTATTCTCCATCAATAATGGACGAAGGAAATTCAGCTTTGCGTAACGTGCCAATTGATATGTGCGATAATGTCAAATGAACGTGACTGAAGATGGCTCGAAAAATTGCTCACAGTGGAATATGCTGTGAGGATCATTGATCTAACCACTGAATCAATATATAACTGGAAAGAAACACATAACAATATATGATTAATTCCGTAAAAACAGGCTGGTATGCTCCATATTACACTAATCAGGATGCTGGAAAAGTTACTTCGTTTGTGAACATTTCAGGCGGATATTTTACTAATCCATGAGAAATACAAGTAATGTATACAAATTTGTTCTCTCTGAATAATTTTTCATGAGGTTGTTCAATTCCTCACTAGTTGAAATGGGAATAAAAACCGCGCTACTAAGTTTGGCGTGTTGGACATAACTTTTATGTTCTTCACTCAATTCGTTTATGGAAGAACAGACTAGTCAATGTAAATCACAAAGAGTTTGTTCAAAAGACGCAGAAACCATGCGAGACCATCAACATGATTGGATTTTGATTAAGTATGAAGAAGTGTTTAACTCATTGCCTATCGTGTTATCAATGACATAGGTCGTCATGCATTTATTCTTTTTAAGCATGTATATCAAAAAACAATTGAAAATAATCTCAGCTGCTACGCCGATAAACACTGAAATATTTCATGCATAAAACGATTATTTGGAAATCGGCATTTCGACATTTCGGATTAGGTTTCGTTGAACAAATAAATTACTCTCCGGGGCCTTGTTACGAATGTGTTTATTTGTTTAATATGGAAAATATTCATTTGACCTATGAATGTTTTAATAACCTTGTTGGTGCAGTGATGTCCCATATTACCATTGGGAATCCATTCTAATTCCCATGTCTTAAACTTGTTGGGTTGTAACTGGCGTCACTTATTTCAGTGGTGCCGTCATGCACTTGGGAGGTTGTAACTGACGTCACTTATTTCAGTGGTGCCGTCCTGCCCTTGGGAGGTTGTAACTGACGTCACTTATTATAGTTGTGCTGTCCTGCCCTTTTGAGGTTGTAACTGGCGTCACTTATTTCAGTGGTGCCGTCCTACACTTGGGAGGTTGTAACTGGCGTCACTTGTTTCAGTGGTGCCGTCCTGCACTTAGGAGGTTGTAACTGGCGTCACTTATTTCAGTGGTGCCGTCCTGCACTTGGGAGGTTGTAACTTAAGTGGTGCCGTCCTGCACGTCCCACGCTTGCCTCGCTGCTCCATCCCACGCTTGCCTCGCTGCTCCATCCTACGCATGCCTCGCTGCTCCATCCTACGCATGCCTCGCTGCTCCATCCTACGCATGCCTCGCTGCTCCATCCTACGCATGCCTCGCTGCTCCATCCTACGCATGCCTTGCTGATCCATCACACGCATGCCTCGCTGCTCCATCCCACGCATGCCTGGTCAAAACACGTTGCGACGTCTACACTCGCTGCGACACCTACTCGCGCTGCGATGTGTAAACTCGCTATGACGTCTAAGCCCGCTGCGACGTCTAAACTCGCTGCGACGTTTAAACTCACTGCGACGTCTGAACTTGCTGCGATGTCTACACTCGCTGCAACAACTAAACTCGCTGCAATGCCTAAACTCACTGCGACGTCTAAACTCGCTGCAACGTCCAAATTCGCTACGACATCTACACTCGCTGCGACGTCTACACTCGCTGCGACACCTACACTCGCAGCGACGTCTACACTCGCTGCGACGTCTAAGCTCGCTGCGACGTTTATACACGCTGTGACGTCTAAACCAACTGCGACGTCTACACACGCTGCGACGTCAAAACTCGTTGCTACGTATAAACTCGCTGCGACGTCCAATCTCGCTGCGACGTCTAAACTCGCTGCGACGTCTACACTCGCTGCGACGTCTACACTCGCTGCGACACCTTCACTCGCGGCGACGTCTACACTCGCATCGACGTCTACACTAGCTACGACGTCTAAGCTTGCTGTGAAATCTAAACTCGCTGTGACGTTCACACTCACTGCGACGTCTAAGCTCGCTGCTACGTCAAAACTCGTTGCGACCTCTAAACTCGCTCGGACGTTTAATCTCGCTGCGACGTCAAAATTCACTTCTACGTCTAAACTCGCTGCGATGTCTACTCTCGCTGCGACGTCTAAGCTTGCTGCGGCGTTTATACTTGCGGCGGCGTCTACACTTGCATCGACGTCTACACTAGCTACGACGTCTAAACTCACTGCGACGTCCACACTCGGTGCGACGTCTAAACTCGCTGCTACGTCAGAACTCGCTGTGACGTCTAAACCCACTGCAACGACGTTTACACACGCTCTGACATCTAAACTCACTCCGACGTCTACACACGCTGCGACGTCTAAACTCGCTGCGACGTCTAAACTAGCTGCGACGTCTAAACTTGCTGTGAAGTCTAAACTCGCTGTGACGTTCACACTCACTGCGACGTCTAAGCTCGCTGCTACGTCAAAACTCGTTGCGACCTCTAAACTCGCTCGGACGTTTAAACTCGTTGCGACAACAAAAACTCGCTGCGACGTATAAACTCGCTGCGACGTCTACGTTCGATGCTTCGTACAAGCTCATTGCGAGTTCTATACTCGCTGTGACGTCTAAACTCCGTGCGTCGTCTACACACGCTGCGACGTCTAAAATCGCTGCTACGTCTAAACTCGCTGCGACGTACAAACTCGCTGCGACGTCTACACTCGCTGCGACGTCTACACTCGCTGCGTCGGCTAAACTCGCTGCGACGTTTACACTCGCTGCGACGTCTAAACTCGCGGCGACGCCTACACTCGCGGCGACGTCTACTCTCGCTTTGACGTCTACACTAGCTACGACGTCTGAACATGCTGCAACGTCTACACTCGCTGCGACGTCTAAGCTCGCTGCGACGTTTACACTCTCTGCGACGTCTAAACTCGCTGCAGCATCTACACTCGCTACAGCGTCTACACTCGCTGCAGCGTCTAAGCTCGCTGCGACGTTCACACTCGCTGCGACGTCTACACTCACTTCGACGACTACACTCTCTGCGACGTATTAATAAAGTCGTTTGTCATGTAGTGAAATGACGCTACTCGGTGAGAATCGCTTTCAGGGTTCTATTACATAATTAGACTTGCAGGAAAATGTTCACTTTTACCATAAACTCCACTCCTAACGCTTGTCAACAAGAGCTCTCATACGGCCGAGGGTGTTTCAACAACGGGCAGGATAGAACGTTGGTATTGCAGCCCAGAATTTGCAAGCAAATACAGTAGCATAATTTGTTCAATAATCCTGATTGATTGTAGTAGCACACGCTATTGATTTTTTTCTCATATATGTCAGCCAACAAATGAACTCCATCTCTGAATGAATGAATAAAACACACAGCGGGTCTGATTAATTTACACCGATCAGGGCCCAATAATCCTCCCTTGTTCTTTATTTGCTCGCGTCCATCAGCGATGTTTGTTGAGGCCGGCTCATTGGCGCTGGTAGTAGTAGTAAGTACTGCAAGAACCGCTTTCTAGAGTCATTTTGGTGGCCGCAAACGACGGATTTTGTCCGGTCTATGGGAATTTGCACATAACATTTCACCGGGGTAGGACGCGATGCATGCAACCTTGACTCAACCGGTTTGTACGGGGTAAGCGCAGCGGGGGCGGGCGGAAGGAACTGGTTTCACGCGGCCAGCCGGAATCGGGTTATTTACATAAGGTTATTAGCATTTCAATGCTGTTGCAACTTCAGTGCTTGGTCCTCTGAATTATTTTTAGGGGGTTATTGACAAACATTTTATAAGATATATTTTTTATTGACAATTACATAATAATTTACAAGCTGTATTAAACGTCAAGACTCCACACATATTCTTCTTGCAGGATTGTTGATTTCCAGACACGTTCATGATGAATTTTTCAACCTTGATATCATTTCTTCGTCGAGTGCTATTGGAGAATCGCTCGATTATCTTTTTAACTGGTACATTTTGACATAGATAATAGGCAAAGTAGATGCAGTAAGCTCCACAGACCAACGATAGATCACTTTGGATTGGATTCTGTAGTACAAGTTGCATTTTTGCATG
>SDVV010019164.1:0-13593 GCA_016164225.1 Gammarus roeselii | reverse complement strand
CCACGTGTTTATTCTGTCCAATCGAGTGAGGCAAGTAGTTCGGCAAGAGTCTAAAATTAAAAAAATCCCTCCATCAACCAAATGTTACACAAAAAAGAGAATAAATACACGAACAATATTTGCACGTCAGCACATCACCAGCGGATAAGAGACGCGAGCAAAATAAGAGACGCAAGCAACGATGCACACCACACCAGCGTTGGAGCAATACTGATGCCAAAACGGCATTGGTGCTTGAAGGGGCGTAAAGGCGGGAAGCCCTTGTGGAGAGCAGTTCCTCTAAGCATAATCGTATGGCCTGTGCTCACGATGGTGAAAGAATAAAAGGTCTCGAGTCCTCTAAGCAAACGCCGCACGTCCTTCAGGCTTGCAGTCAAGGCACACGAGGAGTGAGTGTGCAGTGAAAATTCTTGCTAGTCAGGTCTTTTTCTGGCACCAATAAATGAGAACAGACCATTTCGGTTGTTATACCGCACAATTTTCAACAAAAAATCTACGTTTGCTAAGCAAGTATGATTAAAATTAGGTGAGTAATCACAGCATCTCTTATTAGTGCACATGCCTGTAAATTTTTTTTCATCAACTTCAGATGAACATCATCGTCATACCCTAGTTTTCACTAGATCGTCGCCATGTTTTGACGCTCAGATGGAGTAAGGGAAGACTCGTTCAATGGACTGGTCGGTGAGAAGTCTCTCAGGATCAAACTTGAAAACCCGTGACAGTGTCGTTCGTTTGAACGAACGAAGCGTGGAAAGAAACGAGGCGCGTGCGGCCTAGGCCGCAGACTCACATGTGACGGACGTGTTCCTCACTGGCTATTACGGAGCCCAGCCTCATGATAGGCTACTGAGATTACGCCAACGAGCTGTGCCAGCAACGGGAGCGCTGACATTTGGGACATTAAGCTATTAGAATTGCGAATAGACTACAATCGGTACAATTTGCTTAGAATTAGGTAAGGCTAGGTACGGTTAACTTCAGCTAGATTAGATAAGGTTGGCTATCATTGGATAGAGAAACCCCTTCTTCACATTGTTAGATGTGTCAAACGTTCGTAAGAATTTTAATGTAAGTTGGCGCTGCATTACATTAAGCCGGAAATTTAGATGTTGGCGTTAGTACAGATTGCACAGTTCCGGAACCACTCAATAATACGAATCCCGGACAACGTAAGGAGCTTCTGTGGGACGTCATGTTATTACCCAGTCGAAAAACTTGAACCAATTCGATGTTCGCGTTTTAAAACACGATTCTTGCTCTCTTAGAACTTGATACTTAGTTTCATAACTAACTTTTCAAACATCTCCGTTGGACAGAGGGAGTAACACTCTGGCCTGCATGAGCTTCCGGACTTATTACTGTCAAGTATTTGAACACACGTACAATAGCGAAAGAAAATTTGCTTATGGTGTCTATAACCAAAAAGACAAACTAGACTTTCCCAATGGATATGATAATTTCTTACGGTTTTATATCTGGACAATCCTCCTTATTGGACAATATCAATTAAAGTTTTATTGAGTTCAAATATCGAGTGATAATTAATTGATCATAGAACTTAACGAATTTTCTTTCGCTACTGTACGTGACTGTGTAGAAGCGGGTGAGAGTCAACTTGTAATTCTATTCTTAACACAAATAGATTAATTCTTGACGCTTCGAAAGCACCCTTCTCTGTTAACAGCTTAACTCTAATATTACCACCTTATCATGCAAGAGTTGACCGACTGACTAATTACATTCTAACGATAGATCACAGTGAGCCTCTGTTTTGCTGCAAGTAATCTCTATCACAGCATCGAGCTTAACTGCAGTCTTGCCATTCGCGTCACAAAATAAACCACATGAACCATTTTGTTAGAGCCACAATGACTTAGTGGTTCTGGAATATCTTCAAATTTGTGCAGGTTAAGCGGAGTGTGAAAATATTTATACTCTTGATGTGTTGTACCCCTTGAATATTTAAAGAAACCACATGAGTGACGTCACTAATGTTCCCCACCAAGCACGTTACCTATCAAAATGTCATCACATCACTAACCTCACGAGTGTATCTCCGTTAATAATTACGAGCTCTATTCTGAAGCGACTCGCGAAAGTAATCGTGCATCCATGCTAATTCTAGTTTGGGGTAACCTTTTGCAGGAAAAATGTTCCAATAGCTCGTGGTAACATAGACCAACCGCCGCAAGTCTGCATAAAGTTATGTAGCAGTAATAATGGACTACTAAATATGTGCCACTGGTGTTCCCAGCTGTTCTTTCATACCGATGTACTCGGACTTTTATGATGGAGAATTGATAAACCACATGCTCAATTGAATAATTTAAAATAAAGTCAAGAGATTAAAAATTAATATCCGCGATGTTTATATATGTACCGTACTCGCTACAGTAGGTGGGTTCAACTCGCAAAAAAATGTACCGTACCCGCTACAGTAGGTGGGTTCAACTCGCAAAAAATGTACTTTACCCGCTACAGTAGGTGGGTTCAATTCGCAAAAATTCGGGTGTTGTATGACCCAAATCATACGAACATTAGGGAATTTCACAATATGCGTTGCTGCATCACAAGTGACGCTGTGAAACAATCGTTAACTTGTTATCCCCAGCATGTGCGCGGCCAACGCTTGTTGATGCCTCAATTATTATGAGGAGGTAGAAACGGTATTGTCGCGTGAGCAAGTGGTCTACCATGCACAGTGACTCCGTTTTACTGATGTCCTCTGTAATATCAGTTAATAAACATTTCACAGTTACGGAGTAACAAACCGATCACATTCTTGGATGTACTCCAACTTTTCACCGTAGGTGCTGGTAACTTCTCTGTTAGTACTCCGCTTCGCACGACCTCAATGAGACCTTGAGAAAAGGTGCCGTCGGGGACAAGAAGTTTCTTCGAGAGTGCAGCAAGAGCCATGTCGGTAAAATAAGTTTGTGTTGAAAGGCAAATGCGACAGGCTTATTAGATTGGTAGATCATTAACATGGGGTTCGGATTCTGAAATAATCGTCCACTGTGGAGAAATCACCAGTGTGACGAGCATGATTCTTTTTTGCACCCCGGTCAGACCCAACTTTCACGATTGTTTTGTGGCTTGCGTAGTTTTTATTTGGGTAAAATAGATGTACGATTGAGTAAACAAGTATAGGCACAAATCTGAACTCGCCTCTCTGCTTTTTCTAAATGGTATGGTCAACTCATGTAACGCATGAAACCCAGCCCTATCTCTTCGCTTTCCCTCTCTTTGACTGCATTAACTGCTTACATCTTGCCACGTACAACCCATTCCGTCTGCACGAGCTGGGGTTTTCTCGCTCAAATCCGATCTTAGTGAAAACAAAAGGATTGCCCATGCAGAGATTTTAAGGATGGTTCCTTCACACGAAGACACTGCGAGAATGTCCACGCTCAAGGAAAAGCCGGGATTTGTTTCCATTGCATCATGTAAACACACGCACAATAAATTCTCTAACAATGAAGTGGTCCCAAACAATCCAACAGCCATCGACAAGGACTGCACTGGTGGGCCCCGTCTCGTGAATAATCAATGAGCCTGCAATGTTGCTCAGCTTCGGTTTTATAGACAACACGCTTGTTGTGCATCGTTTCGGACGCAGCATAAAAACTTACGAAATCTATAGCCAAACAGTTACTGTTCCAAACTGAATTGAAAATGGATGCAGTGTTAGTCTTTCGAACAATAGGAAGTTGAGTGGAAAAATTTCCGGGTGGCAATTGTTGTATAAGTCTTCAGAGCAATTTTGTGAAGTGAGATTCGGGCTGTGTGTAAATGAATACAAATTGTTATCATACACGTATTTCGAGCATATATCACAACTTAGCAATGCACATATTTAGTTAAGACAGTCGAATGGGAGACACTGCGAGTGTCTCCCAACGAGAGCTCTCATGTGTGGTATGTGTGGATACTATGAATGGCTATGAATAGCTACATCCTCATTTAAAACAAGTAAATTGTATAAAACAGAGTGTATACTTAACTGAAATTTTATCAATGACCTGAACATTTTATACATAATTAAATTTCACTCTGATGTATGTAATCTGTTCTTTAAAAGCCCATTGGCAATCTATACCTGTTCTTGTTTTATTGCAGAGAGGTTTAGGCCCATGACTCGCTCGGCTGCTTGTTGGGAGGCAATAATCTGATGAACTGCACAACCAAATGCATCGGATCCCCCTTATGCAGGCAATTAAGTTTATTGGCCCATTTTCCTACAGTACAGTTATTGAATTTATGAACTCGGATATCGTGATGCTTATATGAGTATTTAAATATATTATTTAAATATTCATGTAAGTGAAATAAGTATAATGCACAACAAAACACAAGTGGTGGCTCAACAACAAAAACAACAGTATTAGACTGGTTACCAGTGTTTTTGAAAGTTATTGTAATTTCAAAGCCTTCAGCAACCGTGCAAGTAATGACTCGAGCAAGCAAACGGAAGCGGATTTATTCACATGTCAGGTAACCAACCCTGGCCACGTAAATAACACGCACCTGCACCACTACACAGACCCATACTTCTGCTGCGTGACCGGGCAAGGATCCGTCAGGGTCTTACCACATTTGACGCCACAGGTATTATCCTATGCAACAGTGCAGCAAAAATATAAATTCATGTTCGTACTTGGGAAACACAGCGAAATGTCGCATGACTAAAATATGAGCGGTCTGAATAAAATGTGAATAAGTTTGGAACAGCAAGCCGTGACAAGCCGAGTCGGGAGCATCCACCATGTTGGATGAGAGAGCATGAATGATGCGGTGTGAGTGACGGGGTGAGGACGGGGTGATGTGAGGGACATGCGAGGCAGGGCGGTGTGGGTGATGGGTGAAGCAGGGATCGTGTTGGTGAGGCAGAAACGGTGGAGAAGCGGTGAAAAGGAGGCGTAGAGGACGGTTGAGGATGACGGGTGTGGGTAACTGGTTAATCAGGGGCGGTGGAGTGAGAACTTGGGTAACGGGTGAGGCCTGAGCGCCGTGAGTGGCAGGTAAAGTTTGGGTGATGGGATCAGCTGGGGAGGGGGATGGGTTGGGAGACAGGTGAGGTAGAGGAGTGGAAGTGTGTGGCAGGTGAGGCATGGACGGTGTAGGCGACAAGTGAGGGAAGAGCAGTGTGAGTGCCGGGTGAGGCAGAGGTATCGGGGGGCGGTGTGGGTGAGGGCCGAGGCTTACCCGTGGAGAGATGAGGCAGGAACAGTGTGGGTGACGGGTGAAGCCGGAGCGATATGAGGGCGGTGTGGGTGACGGGGCAGAGGCGGGGTGGGTGACTGGTGAAGCAGGGGCGTTGGAGTGGTGGTGTGGGTGACGGGTGAAGCAAACACGGTGGTAGGGTCAGTGTGATAGACTAATGAGTCAGGGCCTGAGTGAGTGAGATGAGGTTGAGGCGGAATGGATGATGGATGAGGTGGGGGCCGAGTGAGTGAAGGGAGAGACACTGGCGGCGTGGGTGAAGGGGGAGGCAGGGGTGGAGTGGTTGATTGGTGAGGCAGCGGCGAAGTGGGTGACGGGTAAGGCAACGGCAGTGTGAGTTACGAATGAGGCAAGGACGGAGTAGGTCACGGGTGGGGCAGGGGCGGTATGGCTGATGGGTGAGGCAGGAGGGGAGTGAGTGATTACATGAGTGAGAGGACAACAACAGCCTTCTGAGCCCAAACTAGACAAACTTTTGATACTAAAAAGAGTAGCCTTGAAGTAAAAGTCTAAGAGGGCATCGTGTGTCTGTATTTTCTGTTTTAAAAGATTAAGAATAGGAAAGATTGTGGAAGAAAAAATAATTTAACGGTGATACTCGAAACAATTAAAATCAGCACCTGAAGAGAAAGCGTCCGACCCACGATGTTGATCTGAGATTGTCACAGTTTCATTTCTCGTTAAACCAATGCTGACTGATGTCATTGCTGAACACCGTTTTGCAACGCGCAGGTACCAATGCCGGGCACCTTTTCCACCGTGCTAGAGCCAATGCCGGGCACTATTTTAACCGTACGGGTGTCAATGCCGGACATGCGTTTTTCATGAATATCCTGGTGTGAGTGCTATAGCTGGCAGCTATTTTGAGGTGATTTTGGTATAATTTGTCAAGCCGTGACTTGAAAGTTTCGATTGTGTCGCTGTTTGCAGCTTCCACTGGAAGTTGTTCCATTTCTTGACATCTCAATACGTGAAGAAATTGCACGTGATATCGATTGTGAAACTCATGACAACGATTTAGTTTTCATTACTATTGGTACCTCCGTTTGCATCTACGCATCTCTGTTCGCACCTACCATTATCATCCAAACTTCGAACATTTCACCTCAGACTCGACGTTTCTCTAGTTCAAGTAGTCTGTCTTCGTACGATTCATTATTACACAGCAAAGGGATAAGTTTGGTAGCTCTACATTGAAACATCTCCAATTTAATAACGTATTTTCTAAGATATGGAGACCAGAATTGAACGGAATGCTCATCTCGAATGCTCGAGATGAGGAATACTGTGTCTGCTTCTGTAAGAGATAGGGCGAGATATCATGCCTAACATTTATTGTTTTCTTTGCGGCATCGTTGCATGACTTGCTGTTGTTTCAGTCGTTCCTGATGATGACACCTATACTTCTCTCTTCGGTGACAGGAATCAGCTTATTTCTGGACACTGGATATTCGTGCTTAGGGTTATTAGGGTTATGATGACCATTGTGCATAACTCATTAGAGGGCATTTAATTTGCCACTTTCCTGACAAATCAACAATTTGGTTCTGTTCTAATTGAATCTGCTCACACTCAAGTTTGATATGCACTATTCCTCCTAGCTTATCATCGTCTGCAAACTAGCTAATGTTCGAGATTACGTTGCTGGCGAGATCGCTCACGAATATTATGAGAGCTGGACCTAATACGGATCCTCGAGGCACGCCGCTGGTAACTTTACCCCAAATGAAGAACTCGTGAGTCAGCTGTCCGTAAGTTAGAATTTTATTCAGTTATTCAGCTCGCCTCGAATACAGATGCTGTGAAATTTACTAACTGAGCGTTTGTGCGGGACTTTGTTGAAGGCCTGTTGAAAGTCTAAGTAATGATATCGATAAAAGATTTCCCGTCGTGAATTTTAATATATATTCTTGAAAAAAGGCAGCAGGTTCGTAAGACATAAGCAAACGTGTTCAAAGCCATGCAGAGAGTCCCCTATCAACTTGTTTGATTCTAAGAATTCTGTAATTTTATTCGTATTCAAACTTTTCAATTATTTTGCAATGACGGAGGTGAGACTAATTGAACAATCATTGCAGAACCTTTTTAACACCTTTTTAAAAATTGGAAAGTGTTGAACTCATTCTATTGAAAGGGGCAGGTGATATGTGCGAGAGATAGGGTGAAAATGTTCGATAGATGTTCGGCAATTTCGTATTTAGTCTCTCAGTATTCTGGGATGAACTTGTGGTCTGGACCTGGAGATTTTGTGACTTCCAACTGCGTATTAGGAATGTCCAGGTTCTTGAACGTAAATACAGCACAAATTAAAAATGGTTAAGTAGGACACTCCGTATTGGTCAAGTTGGTGAGGCAGGGGCAGTGTGGTTGACAGGTGAGGCAGGGACGGAGTGGGTGACAGGTGAGACAGGGTCAGTGTGAGTGACAAGTGAAGCCAGAGTGCTATGAGGGCGGTGCTGTGACAGGTGAGGCAAGAGCCGTGTGGGTGACTGGTGCAGCAGGGACGGTGGAGAGCAGTGTGTGCGACAGGTAAGGCAGGGGCGGAATGGGTGACGGTGAGGCGGAGGCGGAGTCTGTGAAGGGGAGGCAGGAGTGGAGAGGGTGACGTGAGAGGTAGAGGTGAAATGGCTGACAGGTGAAGCAGGAGCGGAATGGGTGACGGGCTGTAATATAATTCGTTTCAATGAACTGCACGCATTTGAACTGAATACGACATGTACCGTAACACATTGGACGTTCATTTTTTTTAAATTACATTATATTCACTTGTATCTATGCATTAAATTCCCTAACCCTCTTCCAAATTTGATTGGTTAGTGTCAGGGTAACAATTTTGAGGAAAATTATTTGAATTTCGTTTCTTATGTTGATTCGCATAAAATTCCGGCAACTGAAGTGAACAGGGCGGGGTTGAGGGACAGGGCATTACCGGCAACTGAAGTGAACAGGACGGGGTTAAGGGACAGGGCATTATCGGCAACTGAAGTGAAAAGGACGGGGTTGAGGGACAGGGCATTACCGGCAACTGAAGGGAACATGACGGGGCTGAGGGTCAGGGCATTACCGGCAACTGAAGTGAACAGGACGGGGTTGAGGAACAGGGCATTACCGGCAACTGAAGTGAACATGACGGGGTTGAGGGACAGGGCATTACCGGTAACTGAAGGGAACAGGACGGGGGTGAGGGACAGGGCATTACCGGCAACTGAAGGGAACAGGATGGGGTTGAGGGACAGGGCATTACCGGCAACTGAAGGGAACAGGACGGGGTTGAGGGAGAGGGCATTGCCGGCAACTGAAGGGAACAGGACGGGGGTGAGGGACAGGGCATTACCCGCAACTGAAGAGAACAGGACGGGGTTGAGGGACAGGGCATTACTGGCTCTTCAAAAGTTGTGTCCTGATGTATTGCTTCGACAATAATACTTATTCCTTTAGAAGCTTTGTCTAGATACATTGCTACAATAGAAATATACATTCCTCAAGAAGTTTAGTCCAGATATATTGCTTCAATATAAATATATATTCCTTTCGGATTTTTGTCCAGTTATATTGCTTCACAAAATATGTATTCCTTTAGATGTTTTGTCCCGACATATTGCTGTAACACTAATATTTATTCCCTTAAAAGTTTTGTCCAGATGCACAGTTTCAACATAAATATGCATCACAAGTTTTGCCCAGGTGTTAAATGATTATTTTTTTGTTTTAAATTTTAGAAAAATATTGTTAATTCAATTGTTGAAAATTTACCATTTAATTTTTTTTCGATACAACACGTGGAGCCCCGACCTAAATCTGAAAGACTGGCAAACAAAGCCTAACTGATATGTCAATGAACGCCTAATGTATTCACTACACTTCCGGCAGAAAAATTTCCGAATACCCGTATTCAGAATAACCATTAACATCCCAAAGACTGATCAAACTTCAAGAAGTTTATCTCCAATGAATTGTACTGTTGATACCAATCATCGCATTAGCTGTTTCAACACCGTATAGATGCAGGAATGAAGTTGGGGATGACAAAATTCAGTTGTGTTGTAAATGCCGAGAGCCGCTCCTAGTGGCGAGGAGAACAGCACAATAACCACTAGGGAGGTCTCCTTTACAACTCGGGCGCCGAACGCACACCGAGGGCAGAAAGAAACACAAAGAAAAAAGCGAAGAAACAGGGGAAAAACCTCTCATGCATGAGGTCTGCTTCCACTTATGGAGCTTCATGCGTGAAAATATCAAGATTGGAAAGAAGAGGATCGAGATGTTGATTAATGTTGAATAAAGCTGAGCGGAGCTTGAACCCTAAGCTAACATATGTTCGGGTTATTGGTTGTGAACAAAGAGAGACCGGAGCTGAACAATAGTCACGGCATTACACGCAGAAATATAAAAAAAGGAACATACATTCAAACGACTGATTATTTGACTCTGTGTGCACATTCAAAGGATATTACGCATTGATGGGAATGCTATTAAATGAGTCTAGTGTAATTACCGCCTTCAAATCTCAGCCATTCACCAGGGGATAATAATAAATCCGGACATCAAAATCTTGACTAGTGAGAACGTGATGGCCAATACAGTCAGTTAAACCGCCTGCAAAGTTTGTGAGCGGCCAGTTTCATTGAGTAACTTCATAGCAGCATAATCCATCCATAACAAAGGCGCAAAATACAATTTTAAAAGTTACTCCCAGCTAAGGCGAAATGCAAGAATTTTTCTTCGCTCAGTGATGAAAACAAAGGCGATACAACTGCCTAACTAAGGTGTTGTATGTATAGACATACAGCCGTTTCCCCCTGGTTAGGGGGTGGCTAAGTTAGGCAGACACAGAGGGGGGAGGAGCCCAATCTCCCCGTCACAAGACCGCCGTGAGGCGATACAACTGCCTAACTAAGGTGTTGTATGTATAGACATACAGTTGCTTCCCCCTAGTTCGGGGGTGGCTAAGTTAGGCAGACGCAGAGGGGGGAGAAGCCCAATCTCCCCGCCACAAGACCGCCGTGTCCCTGCCGAGGCTCGAACTCGCGACATGCAGCAGCAGAGGCGGACACTGCAGTCTGATACGTTAACCACTCGGCCACGGCGGCCGAGTGGTTAGCGGTAGTTAGTGGCAATTCTCACTCTAGTTATTTGTTTTAGTAACATTAACTGCACGACCAGACTATTTACCTCATATTGGAGACCCCGCTGAGCTGAGTTGGCTTCCCGTCGCATGCGCTTGAGGGGAGCGTTGAACCTGAGGAGAAAAATGATGCGCTGGGTAAAAACACGACTAATCCAATTCAACATCGTATATAGTGTAATAGTGGTATCTGTGATGGCAACAGCGATCCAGGATTAAAGTGCGTCCTTTCTCTTGAAAACATTGCTTACTAACCGACTTGAATAATTTTTTATTCATTTGGCAATGGCTCGATGGCATTGGTTGTTGCCTATCACTCATGAAGTCGGGTTCAGATCCGAGCAATTACTGACAATTTACAAACGTTTTTCGAACAGAACAGTCAGGCGAAGTGTCTTCGACGTTTGTATATAATACTATACGTAGACCAATAATAACTTGTATCAATGAACAACCATTGGACTCGCCGTGAGACAATTTTATGCATTGATATAAAATGTATGCACATAACGCATAGAAGTGTCATTTTGATTCTAATGGTTGAACATTTCGTGTACTGAAAGCAAGTGATGAATTACATATTCGTTCATTTGTGAAAAACTTCCTGGCGAGTTACTATTTAAATCAATTGGAGAACCAAATCATCGGTGTCGGCCTAGTACCAGCCTTTCTAGTGTCGGCCTAGTACCAGCCTTTCTAGTGTCAACCTAGTACCAGCCTTCCTAGTGTCGGCCTAGTACCAGCCTTTCTAGTGTCGGCCTAGTAACAGTCTTTCTAGTGTCGGCCTAGTACCAGCCTTCCTAGTGTCGGCCTAGTACCAGCCTTTCTAGTGTCGGCCTAGTACCAGCTTTTATAGTGTCGGCCTAGTACCAGCCTTTCTAGTGTCGGCCTAGTACCAGTCTTTCTAGTGTCGGCCTAGTAACAGCCTTTCTAGTGTCGGCCTAGTAACAGCCTTTCTAGTGTCGGTCTAGTAACAGCCTTTCTAGTGTCTGCCAAGTAACAGCCTTTCTAGTGTCGGCCTAGTACCAGCCGTTCTAGTGTCGGCCTAGTACCAGCTTTTCTAGTGTCGGCCTAGTACCAGCCTTTCTAGAGTCGGCCTAGTACCAGTCTTTCTAGTGTCGGCCTAGTACCAGCCTTCCTAGTGTCGACCTACTACCAGCCTTTCTAGTGTCGGCCTAGTACCAGTCTTTCTAGTGTCGGCCTAGTACCAGCCTTTCTAGTGTCGACCAAGTACCAGCCTTTCCAGTGTCGGCCAAGTACCAGCCTTTCTAGTGTCGGCCTAGTACCAGCCTTTCTAGTGTCGGCCCAGTACCAGCCTTTCTAGTGTCGGCCTAGTACCAGCCTTTCTAGTGTCGGCCTAGTGCCAGCCTTTCTAGTGTCGGCCTAGAACCAGCCTTTCTAGTGTCGGCCTAGTGCCAGCCTTTCTAGTGTCGGCCTAGTACCAGCCTTTCTAGTGTTGGCCTAGTACCAGCCTTTCTAGTGTCGGCCTAGTACCAGCCTTCCTAGTGTCGGTCTAGTACCAGCCTTCCTAGTATCGGCCTAGTACCAGCCTTTATAGTGTCGGCCTAGTACCAGCCTTTCTAGAGTAACTGGGTATCTCTTTCGGCTTGTAGTTTGGGCATCGGCACCTTCTTCCGCCATCCAGCATTCCAACAAATAAAACAAATGAACTAAAATTCTGATACCGTCACTGCAAAAAATATATACCACCGGTACATAAACTGTAACGATTATTGTTTAAAACAGTTTCGAATAAGTTTGAAAATAATATGGCAAAGAATGATTTAAATGTGGATTTATTTATACAAGTTTCCGTCTCAAAAGGACATTAAAGAAGTAAATGTAATACCTAACGACGTAATTTCTATCATTGACACTACGACTGATTAAATGAAATGATTATTCGAAGTGCCATACAAGCAATTGGAGGAACATCTTGAAATGAATAACAGGAATCAAAATAATACACTGTGAACAGGGCATGACCACAATAATATCGTGTAAGCCGGGCGGGATCATAATAATTCACTGTAAACAGGGCGGAAACACAATAATACAATGTAAACAGGGCGGAAGCACAATAATGAAGTGTAAACAGAGCGGACGCACAATAATACAGTGTAAACAGGGCGGAAGCACAATAATACAGTGTAAACAGAGCGTTTGAAAATTTTCAAGTCTGTCTGATCGACCCTTCGATTTTACAGGAACGCCAGATTATTTTCGTATGCTAAACGGGAGAAAACTCATTAGATTATACAATGCTATAAATAATATTTCAGAATGATGTAATTACTTTGAATCTACTTCTACCTACTAATGATTAACCTTGAAAGTGTTTTCCTACAATATCGTCATGCGGAAACGAACCTCAGGGCAATAAATAAAATCAAGTTTGGAAGCGTATGATCAAGTTTGGAAGCGTATGATAACGAACATTGACCACCGTTACACATTCATTCGCTTTCAATAGTGTGAACTACACAAGATATTACCCTAGCAAACGCATGCATTTGTGTTGCCTCGAGTCGAAGTATTCGTAATTCTGCCGAGGAAGAGAACTGCCTAAGGACCTTCTTTCTGAGAAAATACCAACTGAACAAAAAAAATTCGAGATTATGCCCCTCTTTGTGCAGCTGCTGCCCGACAACAGGAGTTCATTCCCGTGGCGGAAATTAAAAAAGAATCTCGTGCCAAGATTAAAAACTCATATTGCTTGTCTGCTTACGGTTCTAAAAAAATGTAATATAATGAGAAGGATTATTTTTTTCCGAGCAAATTTTGCAAAAAAAATGAAATCA
This sequence comes from Gammarus roeselii, assembly GCA_016164225.1. NCBI lineage: Eukaryota > Metazoa > Arthropoda > Malacostraca > Amphipoda > Gammaridae > Gammarus > Gammarus roeselii. Next base: position 441 of record SDVV010019164.1, on the reverse strand, counting down.
AGGAGTAATAGCAGATTTCACCAAACGAGAGAGTAACTTGGAACTGAACTTGCGGCGCGACTGATGAGAGTAGAACACTCGCTCTACGCCAGTTGAACACTCGCTCTACGCCAGTTGAACACTCGCTCTACGCCAGTTGAACACTCGCTCTACGCCAGTTGAACACTCGCTCTACGCTAGTTGAACACTCGCTCTACGCCAGTTGAACACCCCCTACGCCAGTTGAACACTCGCTCTACGCCAGTTGAACACTCACTCTACGCCAGTTGAACACTCGCTCTACGCCAGTTGAACACTCGCTCTACGCCAGTTGAACACTCGCTCTACGCCAGTTGAACACTCGCTCTACGCCAGTTGAACACTCACTCTACGCCAGTTGAACACTCACTCTACGCCAGTTGAACACTCACTCTACGCCAGTTGAACACTCACTCTACGCCA